>OX578135.1:169735059-169852559 GCA_951213105.1 Amaurobius ferox | reverse complement strand
TTTTAATTCGAATTTTATGGCTGTCCTGACGAGAATGCAATTTTGAATTAACCTGCATTTTTTTTTGTTTGTAGTTTCAGTTGATTGCTCTCCAAGTCTATTATTATTGCCTGAGCTATTTATTATTGTGCCATTTCTCATTTTTGCCCTGTTTGCTTTTTTTATTTTATGTATATATATATATATATATATATATATATACCTTTTTAATTATGATTTTTGTATAGTCATCTTCCCCTCACCCCCTTTCCATTATAGTGATAAGTTACCTTCTATTTTTATCCTAGTCTTAGTCTATACTTACTTATTTGTAACAGATATGCTAGAGACGGGGGTTTTGTAATTACCGTAGTTTATACATAGTTTTCGATTAAAAGTTTCAATTTATATATATATATATATATATATATATATATATATATATATATAGTTAGTTAGTCAATTTTTATTTATATATATATATATATATATATATTTGAAATATGTAATAATAAGAATTATGTAAAAATGAAAAAAAATAAAAAAAATAACAATTCAAGTAATATTAACATCACCATAGAAGCAAATTCACAGCCGGTAAGAGAAAAGAACAGCACCGTCCCAAATTCGATGATTAATCAGAACTAAATTCATCTTCAGGTCTGAGTATTTAATTCTAATTAACCCAAACAAATGCCTGTTTCAGATTAAGCAATAGCACATCACTATAAATGCTTAAACTCAGACTACAGGCAACAAAAATTGAAAAAATGAAAATAGGATGCATTAAGAAAATTTGTATTACCATGCGGCATGAACCCTTCTTCTACCACCACGTGTATCGTGATCAACCTCAACAGCTACCTCAACAGCTCCTCAACAGCTTAATCCACAGCTATATATATATATATATATATATATATATATATATATCGAACTTGAGCCGGTGCTTTTCCTTTCTCTTATCAGCAATATGGTCGAGGTTTTGCTTCTATGGTAATGTTAATATTACTTGAATTTTTATTATTACATTTTTCTAAATTACATATATATATTTATTCAAACATTTTCAGACCAGGGTTGCGAACTTTGTTGTTTTATGTGGATCTGGCTATTTGGGGGAAATTTAGCCATAAAAATTCCCTTCTAGTTATTTAGCCATAACTCTAAATCTTGGCAGTCGCAAATTAGTCTTTGAGTTTGAAAACTTCACACATTCATAATTTATTAATTCTAAGCGAAAACCTGGAGAATGTTTTAACAAATTGATAATTTAATTGTTCACTAAATCTTTTATGAAATTTCACCCATTAATCAGTTTAAATATTATTTTATTTTAATTAGTTGAATTTTCCAGTTTAATTCTTTTTAATTAGTCAAAATCTCTAAATTTTTAATTTTAATATGAATCTTTGGATCTTGGCAAAATATTGTAGGTTCTCCTTGACTTTTTAATGCTACTACTAGCATCTTTTTTAAGTGATACCTCTTCTACAAACTATATTTCAATATGTTATAATGCCAGTATAATTTGAACATTTTTAAGGATCCGGCAGTTGGCATTTGGTATTAACATATAATATACAATTAAAAACATCTGAATTGTAATGTTTTCTTTTACTTTAATTTTGAAAACTATAAAATAAATATGAAACATTAATGTTTCATTAAAAAATAGTCAGGTATCTGTATGAATATGAACAATTTTGATTTATGTAAACTTAAATTCCGTGCTGAAGAGTTTTATTTGCCGGCAGAGAACGCATGTGTAAGTTGGTTAAATTTGGCTAATTTTAGATTATATTTTGCTAGTTTTGCTTAAATCCACCTGGCAACCCTGCCCATCTAACCATTTGAAGTGAAAATTTGATTGAAAAAAAGTTTGGTCGTAGTGATTACAAGTCCTACATGACAGAAATTCATATCTTGAATTCCTATTTGACAAAAAGTCATGATAGTATAGACCGATGCATGATTAGTGGCCCCACATAAAATAAAATCGCGAAACTCTAGTTCAAGAATCTGCGTTCTAGTGGCGTATCGTCCATAGAGGCTAAAAAGCTTAGCCTCCCCAGTTTGAGATCTAGTTTAAGAAATTATTTAAGCATTTTTATTTATTTTATTTTTTTAAACAACTTTGCGAATGTATATGTATATTTTAGAAAACGGTTACACTTTATTTGCTTAAAGTAACACGTTTCAAACTATTTTTTCCCATTAAAACGCATCTTTTAAAATATCGTAGGCTCAAACATTCAAGCCTAAGTGAATAGCGATTAACATGATATTGAAACCTCCGGTCTCTTGCGTGGCTGATCGTCGCGTATAATGGGCTCGTCAAAACCAGCCTTTCAGAAGGCGTGGCTATTGCTTTTCACTTTGCAAACGACAATGATTGGATGTGAGAAGTGACGTTTCTCAGTGACGTTTCTCAGTGACGTGGCAGACATGATGGTTGTGAATGGGTCCGCCATTTTGAGTCAAGTGGAGTTCTATTTTTGCAGAAAATATTAACTTTTTGTAATGCTAAATAATTTGAGCAATTTTTCACAAATAACTTGACATTCACCTAACTTTAAACAAGATCAGGACAAAGAAATACACTAATAATGACTAATATTTAAACTTAGTAGTTAGTAAGTGAAGTAGCCTTCGACATCAATAGTAGTTAGTAAGTGAAGTAGATCTCGGCATCAATATAGCGAAGCATTCGCTTGCGTATTTGGGAGTTTCAGAAGGAATAAATCGGATTTCGTTTTGGCAATCACCTGCTACATGAGAATCTTTTTTACAAAACCAATTGATAATATTTCTAGTAGATTATTAGCATATTGTAACTATAAGATATTTTCATAGTATAGTATTTGTCAACAATTAATATACAAAATGGTTTGTATATTAATTGTTGACAAATACTATACTAGTTTAAAGACATTGTTGATTACAGAGATTGTCAACTAAGATTGTTACATTCCAAATTTATTTTTCACCCATTTTCAGTGCACTCCTGAATTGTTAAATTTTGCTAGTTCTACCTGTTTATATTTACAAAACTGATATATATTTTCGGTCACTTGCTTATAATATTCTAATTTACATATTTAATATGATGGTTGCAAAGGTTAATCTAATTTAGAAATATGAAAACATTTAGAATGTATATCTTGTATGTATTTATCTTATATCGGTAACATTTGAAAATTTCATGCATTTCATGCACTTTTTGCATTTTTATGTTACATTATACTATTTTACTCATCAAAAGAGTAAGAGCGAATTCAAATATAAATCTCACTTGTAATAACAGTGAAGCTCTTTCTAATTTAAAACGCCATGCGCTCAGCCTCCTTCCCAGTCAAAATTCTAACTCTGCGCTACTGCTGCGTTCTAAATCTGTAGAACATGCAGTGTCAGACGGTCTTTAATAATGTAAATGGCATAACACCTATTCTCTTCTCTTTGCAGTTTGGGAAATTTTGGTACGGACCAAGCCGACTCTTCCAACTTTGTACGACCTCTTCCAAGTTTTAAATATTCTGGGCGTCAGAAATTTGTTTCCCCTTATCTTCATCACTCCTATTCCTTCAGGGCATTCATTCGCACAAGAATATAGGGCATTCAAGCACCATTGTGATTCCTATTTCACGCGATTCAGACGCAAAAATAACCATTGCATGATCGTAAAAATCAATATTATTCCTCTTTTCGAACAGTATTGAGGAAATACTTCTCCGCCATTTTAAATGACTGCGCTGCCGCTCTCTAATGTTCTTGCCGTCCCAGAAATGGCGGGAAATAACGGAAACAAATATCGGGTCGTTTTCGCCAGCGCGTCGTTACGCGAGGAACGGAATAAATAATTCCAAATGGAACGTTAGAATCCCGCCCTTATCTGTTTTGGAAAGGATTGTACGAGTTCTCCGAGAGAGACAAAAGCGTGTTTCGTTTTCCAATGACTGGGGGTTATTATTTTGCTCTCTGAAACGTCTTTGTTCGTAAAATTGAAAATGAAATGCTTGTAAAATTCTTAAAGGCGTTGGAATCAGTTCCATAATGAAAGTATTTGGGTTGCAAATATCAAGCAGAGTCGTACAAGACCTACAGCTAAAGTGAATCTAGCATTTGAACTGTTTGAAGATATTTGTAGACCTCATTTAAATTTTATCATACTATCTACCGAATACTAAAAGCACGCCAAGTGCTTAAAAAAATTGGCGTGCTTAAAAATATCGCCAAGTTCGCGATATTCCGCCGAATTCGTCACCAAAATCTCGCCAAGCGTTATGGCCGGAGAAATAAGTTATTCTTATAGCAGATAAATGACTATTGGCGTCCAATTACAAAAGTATTGCCCAAAGTATCTTCTCACGTAAATGGAACGAACTAGATCCACGAGAATGATATTAACAAATTTATCGAATAATATTACTTATGAAAAGTGAACATATTTCAAAACAGTTAATACTTTTTTTTATTTTTTGTGATATTTTGATAAATTTGTTTGAAATATGTGCAATATTTCGTGAAAGGTTCATGCTAGCATTCAAAAGTTTGTGTCAATCGTTTTCTAGTGTGAAATTACATAAAAAATTGTTATTTACGTAACTTTATTGAAAATTTTGATTTTCTGACCGGTTTAGTTAGTTTGACCGTTCTGTCAGTTCCATAAATGAAACTGTTAATTATAAAGATTACTCTCCCACTGAGAAATGCATTCTTTATAAAATTTTAAACTGTAAAAGATTCATGGGTTCTGCCAGTTCCATTAATGAAACTGTTAATTATAAAGATTACTCTCCCATTAAGAAATGCATTCTTTATAAAATTTTAAACTGTAAAAAATTCATGGGTGCTGCCAGTTCCATTAATGAAACTGTTAATTATAAAGATTACTCTCCCATTAAGAAATGCATTCTTTATAAAATTTTAAACTGTAAAAGATTCATGGGTGCTGCCAGTTCCATTAATGAAACTGTTAATTATAAAGATTACTCTCCCATTGAGAAATGCATTCTTTATAAAATTTTAAACTGTAAAAGATTCATGGGTGCTGCCAGTTCCATTAATGAAACTGTTAATTATAAAGATTACTCTCCCATTGAGAAATGCATTCTTTATAAAATTTTAAACTGTAAAGGATTAATGGGTGCTGCCAGTTCCATTAATGAAACTGTTAATTATAAAGATTACTCTCCCATCGAGAAATGCATTCTTTATAAAATTTTAAACTGTAAAAGATTCATGGTTGCTGCCAGTTCCATTAATGAAACTGTTAATTATAAAGATTACTCTCCCATTAAGAAATGCATTCTTTATAAAATTTTAAACTGTAAAAGATTCATGGGTGCTGCCAGTTCCATTAATGAAACTGTTAATTATAAAGATTACTCTCCCATTGAGAAATGCATTCTTTATAAAATTTTAAACTGTAAAAGATTCATGGGTGCTGCCAGTTCCTTTAATGAAACTATTAATTATAAAGATTACTCTCCCATTGAGAAATGAAAATTTATCGGTGCTGCTAGTTCCCTAAATGAAACTGTTACTTATAAATATTATTACTCTCCCATTGAAAAATGCATTCTTTATTCGATCTCAGTTTTATAAGATTTATGGATGCTGCTATCTCCCATTGATGAAAACAGAATCCATGGATTGGTTTCATGCTTTTAAGCCCACGTTTACGCAAAATAGACGATACCTGAAATTGCAGCATGAAAACTTGCTATGTGCTACAATTTTACAAATCTCTGACCGACTAATTCAGTCATACTACACAGTCGTCAAATTTCTGTCAGACAATGAGTGAAAAATTCGCAATCGTTTATACTTAACAAGTAATCTCTATTTTGTATAAATACTTGTGTTAATTTTGACTCTATAATATCTATATAAAAGAAAAATCATCCCTCCCTTTAATTACAGAAATATACATATTATTTTGTAAAATTGAATTTTTCTGAAATAAATTTGCGTTTATTACTTTCCTTATATACATAGTATAATATATAAGGAAAGTATTGTGACAGGGCGGAAAATTCGAATTCGAGTTTTCGACGGGAGAGCACGTTTGAAGCATCCCTGATAACGAATTGAATATTTGAGGGTGATGTGTGTAATGATGTGTGGGTTTTTTGGAGGTGATGTGTGTGTGTGTGTGAAAGTATATATGTGTGTCAGTGAGTCTGTGGAGACGATATCTCACGAACGAATGGAGCGATTCGAATTAAATTTGGTACACAAATTACAATCCATAAATACTGGAAGCCTGTCGTTTTTAAACTCAATCGAATGTTCAGAATCCCTCCTAAATTTTCGAGTGAAATTTTGAAAAAATCATCAAAAAATTGAAACCTTTAAAAAAGTTACGTAAATAGACATTTCCTGTGTAATTTTTCTTTAGAAAACAATTGTCATAAATTTTAGAACTCTAGCATGAACCGTTCTCGAGATATTGCACATTTTTCAAATACATTTATCAAAAAATCCCATAAATTAAAAAAAAATATTAACTGTTGAGAAAAATGTTCACTTTTCATATGTAGTATCATGCGATACATTTGGTGACATCGTTCTCGTGGATCTAGCCCGTTCCATTCATGAAAAAATATACTTTGAATAATACTTTTGTATTTGAACGGCAATAGTCATTTATCTGCAATAAGAATAACTTATTTATCAGTCTATAACGCTTGGCGAGATTTTGGCGACGAATTTGGAGGAATATCGACAACTTGGCGACTTTTTTAAATGTTGCCAAATTAACAAAAATTTCGCCAAATGGATAAAAATGTCGCTAAATTAATGAAAATGACGACTCATTGACGAAAATTTAATATCTTGGAAAGAATATAAGTATCTACTATAAGAATAACCTGTTTTTTATTGTAAGAGTAGTAAATCCATTGCATTATACAGGAAAGTCACGTGCTGCCCACATACGATTTTTTGAATAATTTCGGAAAATTCATTCCATTTTCACCAAAGCAATCATCCCCAAGTTTACTTTTCAATAATTATAAACGGAGACCCATCTCGAACTTTTTCTCCAAATGGTTGGTGCGCATTCGATTTCCGTAGAACTTTAAGGAGCAGAGTTTTCATTTCAGTACGGAAAGTCCGCTCCCTCACTTTTGTTTTATATACATAAGATTTTCTCCCTTTCAATTCCGATAAGGATTTGAAATTGCGATGTTTCACGGGAATTATTTACGCCACGCTCGCCTGCGAAAAACGACATGGTATTTATTTCCGTTAGAGACCCGCCATTATACGGAGTCGGCCGAGGACATTAAAAGGTGACGAGGTCGCCATTTTCGAACGGCGGACAAATATTTTATCAAAATCGCTAGAAAACTGAAATAAAACTTATTTTTACATCCCTCGGACGAATTTTCTAGGAACTCGGGGAAAAATTTTCGGCGTTCAGGCTATCTAACTCCTGTCCTTAATGTTACTACGTTCTTCTAAAATAAATCAAACGGGAGAGTGAGGTTAATGTCTCGTTTTGAATAAATTTTGCTCAGATGTGTTTCGTATTTCAGCAAGATTTCTAGTTAAAGGTAAAATATGAGTATTTGTCGTCCAATTTCGGATAATCATTTTGATCCAGTATGTGATGTATATAGTTAGCAATAACAGTAAAAAATCTGATGTGGGCAGCACATGACTTTCCTTATATAATGCAATGAATTTACTACTTTTACAGTAAAAGAAATAGATTATTCTTATAGATATTTATATTCTTTCCAAGACACTGAATTTTCGTCAATGAGTCTTCATTTTCATTGCTTTTGCGTCATTTTTATCCATTTGGCGAGATTTTCGTTAATTTAGCAACATTTAAAGAAGTCGCGAAGTTGGCGACATTCCACCATATTCGTCGCTAAAATCTCGCCAAGCGTTATGGACGAAGAAATAAGTTATTCTTATAGCAGATAAATGACTATTGGCGTTATAGTACAAAACTATGACTCAAAGTATCTTTTCTCATGAATGGAACGAGCTAGATCCACGAGAATGAGGTGACCCAATTTATCGCATGATATTACATATGGAAAGTGAACATGTTTCTCAACAGTTAATATATTTTTCTTAATTTATGGGATTTTTTGATAAATTTATTTGAAAAAGTGCAATATCTGGAGAACGGTTCATGCTAGCGTTCTAAAGTTTATGTCAATCGTTTTCTAAGGAAAAATTACATTAAAATGTCTATTTGCGTAACTTTATTAAAGGTTTTGATTTTTGATGATTTTTTTCAAAATGTCATTCGAAAATTTAGGGGGGGGGGGCGGGTCTGAACATTCGATTGCGTTTAAAAACGATAGGCTTCCAGTATTCATGAATTGTGACTTCTGTACCAAATTTCAAACAAATAGCTTCATTCGTTCGTGAGATATCGTCTCCACAGACTCACTGACAAACACACACACACATTCATCACCTCAAAAATGTTTGATTCGTGATCAGGGATGCTTGAAACGTGCTCTCCCGTCGAAAACTCGAATTCAAATTTTAGACCCCGTCACAATACTTTCCTTATACATTATGTTTATAAGGAAAGTAAAAAAGGAGTTCGTAGGTCTTAAGTAAATTTTCCCTTACGCTTTGTGCGAAAAATTTCACCTTCAGAGGTTTTTCACATTCACTAATGATCAAAAAATATCAAAAATAATTACAGATAAGGTCTAACTCAAAATATTTCCTATCACTCTCTTAACCAATTTCTTTTCTGCTTGTCCTGAAAACATCAAGCAGCCAAAGATGTCTTTCGCCGCATTAAATAAATACCCCAGGGTAAAAACCAGGAAATATTGTTTGCGATGCGGCCAATAGGAAATGACGGTACTAGAGTCCAAAGAGAAAGCATCCCTTTGATTGGTTATCTTTCACGAAAAGTGTGATAAAATGTGACAATCCAAACAACGATTCAAGAAGAAAAAAGTGCTCGAAAAAAGTTATAGCTCGTGATGTGCACTTTCTGTGAAAGATCGAAAAACTTACAAAACTTTTCCTCCTATATAATACGCAGAAACTATTTTCTAAAAATCCCTTATATAAGTATTTATTCTATTTTTAAGTATAGAGAGTTTCAAAAAAATGATTACTAGGTTTATTTTATTACATATTAGTGATAAACATATAATCTAAAGTAGAAAGATGTTCAAAATAAGGTTAAAAAGTCTAACAGTACTGTTCGGCCTTCAGTTTAAAAAAATTCAAAATTTAACTTTCTCTATAGGATCTCTCTATTAAAAAATACCAACTTAGAAATATGTTACCTACTACAACATTTCGGACATTTATTTTGAAAATTCATGGTGATATATATTATTAGTTTCATAGAGATATCCAAAGGTTATATTACAAAGCATATTTAGGTTTATTAAGAGGCTGTATAAAAACAAGAATATGTAGATTTCTATTAACTATTACATATTTTGTGTACACATTGTAGCTAGTTTCACAAGAATCAACGAGTCTGGTCACATTATTTGTTGAACACGGCAGAGTTTATACATACAGCAGCGTTCCACCCTGCCAAGTCGTCATGTCCGAAACCTTAGCTGGCAAGTGTATATGATACAGAAATGTAAAGATTCCCCCATTAATGTACACTTTTCTTTCCGAATTCCTATTTCAGGCCACACGTTTATTGAGACCACATTAAATCCTATCCAACTTCATTAATATTACCACAATATAACCTTATTCCTTCTTTTATCGACAACAGCATATTTGTCCACTAATACTAACCGCAAAGTAAACTGCCTTCTTTGAAATTATCAACACTCTCAAGCTTGAATAGCCAATAATCACAACTATACGACTAAAAGGTGTTTCTAAGATAAACCTTCCCATCCGTAACTGCATCCCCATCCTATTTGTGTAATATAGAAACCACAAGGACGACATATTTCCCATGCCCTGATGAGAACTGGCTCTTAATATTCTGCACTATCGGCGATATTCCTCTCTCCAAAATAAGTGTAATTTGCATGTAATGAGCAGACTGTTCTGAAACTCGTCAAAAGAGGGCGGGCCGATGGGAATTTCGGCCAATGCACGCAATTTTCTTCAGATGGCCATGTTAATAAACTAGTTGTTTTTATAGAGGATCATGCTATTTCATTTCTAATACCATGATGTGTATATATATATATATATATATATATATATATATATATATATATATATATATATATACTCTATAACAAAAAAATTGACGCACCAAGAAGAAGTTGTCCGATTGTGATAAAAATTGGTGGATGTGAAGAACATACATAGAAAAAGAAACGATTAAAGTTTCAGAACAATTTAATGATTTAGAGTTTGACCGTATACAAAGGGAGGAAGTCAATAAGGCGTTGGTCCACCTCTGGCCTGGATGCAAGATGTCACCCGGCGTCGCATAGACTGATGAAATTCACGGATGGTGTCCTGCGGAAGGTCTTGCCAAATTGTTTCCAACTGTCGGGCTAAATCGTCAACATTCCGGGATGGTTTCAATCGCCTTCCCATAACGTCCCAAATGTGCTCTATGGGAGAGAGAGCAGGAGACCTAGCTGGGCAAGGAAGTGTTCGGCAAGCTTGAAGACAATTCATAGCAACACGTGCCGTGTACGGCCGAGCATTATCTTGTTGAAAAGTAAGTCCGGGATGTCCAAAAGGAACAGCAACACAACCGGTCGTAGAATGTTGTCTACGTAGCGCTGTACTATCAGTGTGTCAGAAATGACTACCAAAAGGGTCCGGCTATCAAAGGAGATGGCACCCCAGACCATACCCACCTGCAGATATACACCTGCCCAGATATACACCTTCTGAATGCGCAGTTCCGATGCGCTAGAGATCCCACTATTTATTCATTGGACACCAAATTTTATTCATTTGCATGTTCGCTCAAAATGTCTTTGCATACAAAATTTCATTACAATCAGACAACTCCTTTTTGGTGCGTATATATATGCGTTATATACATATATACACACACACACACACACACACACATACATACATATCTACGTATATATATATACACATATATATATATATATAGAGAGAGAGAGAGAGAGAGCAAAAATATTAAATTATATTATATTACATTTTTCTTCATTTATCTGTTACATGTTTACTCAAGTTTTTGCTTATTAATTCTTTTTGAATTGGCAACGCTTATTTTTCGAGGTCATGTGAGTAGTTTTCTGTTGTTGTTGACAGAAATTTTAATACCTTTGTTGTCCTGACTGTTCTGTCTCAATTATTGTTATTGTTCTGTCTCAATTATTAAGGCCTTTAAAACAAGTTTGATAAACTGTATTTTGCGGTCAGTAACGCAATATTTTTATTTTTAAATTTTAGTGTTTATTGAGAGAATTGGCAATATATGTTCTTTAGTAACCCTAAAATAAAAATTCTCATTACTTATTATATTCAGAAACATAAATATTAGATCCTAAATCATAAATAAGAGTATATTCAATTCTGGAAGTCATATTACGTATGAGTACTACCCGACATTAAATATTTTTTACTTCCCTCACGCAAGCAGGCACGTCTATCACATCCCACTTTACCAATCATTTCGGGAAAAATTATTTTTCCTGTTTTCGGCAAGATTACTACACGGACAGATTTTTCAGACCACTGTACATTTTTCGCCATTTTCTCCTCCATATTTAATGTTCGCAATCCACGAAAACATTTTTTGGATCAAAAGCAAACAATTCGGAATTCTTTTTAAGCGTCACCTACCGGAGAAGAAGAGAAAAATAAAATGTTCTATATTTTTCGAATTCGGTTAATAAACAAACGTTCGGTTTGAAAAGACATTGCTTTTATCGAAACACTAAATAAACTTCGGAAAAAGGGAGAAATATTATTTTTGACGGCGTAAAGGAAATGGTCGCCGCTACCATTAGAGAGAAGTGTTCTTTTCTGATTGGTTACTAGATATCAGCAAAGGAAAGGTGGTGGTGGTGGTAGTGGAGGAGGGGACAAACCAAAATCATGAAAAGAAAAAATTTATAAAAATTGCCAGAAAGGAAATTATTGAAGTGTTTAAAAATTAAAATTGAAGCACTTACGATTATAACATCATTTTTAAAATACCTAAAGCGCGAAGCCCCATTCGACTTTCTCACGCATTCATTATAATTTAGATTCCGTTGTATCAGAATCAGCATCAGGATTAAAAAAAAATATATGATTTTTAACCATTTTCACAAAATTAATAAATATGTAAAATACATTCTCGTCAAAATCTCGATTTTAAAAATTTTTACGAGGGCGAAATATAATTTACATAAAAAAATGATAATCTACTTGTTTGTCTGTCTGCTTGTTTCCATACTTTGAGCGTAACCCAATCGTTATAGCAGCCTCCAAATAAACGGGCCCCAATTGTTATTGGAGTCTTTAAAAGAACGTGACCTACTAGTTTTTTTAGTACAGTAACTCTCTAAAATAAATAATATCCAAAATTCAATCACTTGGCCCGATTGTTGTTTGTTCCTCTATCTCTAAAACTATGGAAGCTTTATAAATGAACGAAATAAAAACTAAACTTTTTATGTGAAAACAATTTAGAAATAGTCTAAATTGTGTTTCTTTCATTTTAGTTATTTTATAGTCTGTCAAATATTACTACTAACCATTTGCACATATTTTTTTTAAAAATGGCGACATAGACCACCGAGAGGCTATTGTTTGATAGTAAAGCTGTTATTATCGATATAAATAAAATTGAACTGTTTTTTTTTTGTCTGTCTGTTCATTATCTCAATCAGCACCGACGAATCCATTTCTTTCCTTTCTGTGAGAATGATTATACAATATATCTCACAATATATCGATATGAATGATTATACAGTATGAATAATCATACAATATATCGATACACACCCAATATTAAAAGTGAATTAAGTTTCTTAACATTATATACTCCGAAGAACCAGTAGCGTTGCTAAGAGCGAATTTAGGAGTCATATCCCATCAAGAATCCATCAGAACCCATTGAACTTCATGGAAATGATATTGAGAAATGGGAAATATGACATTTTGTTACCCCCTCCAAATTTTTTAAAGGGTATAACTTGTACTATATAATAAATAAAAAAAATCTCACATGGTCATCACATCCTTCATAACATTTCGTTCGTTCATGGTGTTGATTCCTCTATGAGTTAAACATCCTCTTACAACCAGCAGAAACAACAAGCACACAACTATAATAGAAGGTCTTTTATTTCACTTCTTTAAGACGTACAAAACTTAAAAAGGCCAGAGCGCTTTCGAGCGTAAATACGCTCTTCATCAGTGGCTACATGGAAATAGGAATGATCGTTCATATATAGACCAGAAAAGGTGACAAATTTGCATAAATACAATTATCAATAAACTTACGTTTATCTAAGGAGAATCCAAAAATCCAAAACATTCGAAAACGTTCTTCATACGTAATAAAAATATACTTTGCACAAAGCATTTATGTCTAGAAAGCTGAGTAGCATGTATTGATAATTGTGTTTATACAAATTTGTCAATTGATAATTGTATTTATGCAAATTTGTCAATTGATAATTGTATTTATGCAAATTTGTCAATTGATAATTGTATTTATGCAAATTTGTCAATTGATAATTGCATTTATGCAAATTTGTCACCTTTTCTGATCTATATATGAACGATCATTCCTATTTCCATGTAGCCACTGATGAAGACCGTATTTACGCTCGAAAGCGCTCTGGCCTTTTAAAGTTTTGTACGTCTTAAAGAAGTGAAATAAAAGACCTTCTATTATAGTTGTGTGCTTGTTGTTTCTGCTGGTTGAAAAAATCAGACGTGATGCCACTTTTATTATTTATCCTCTTACAACTTTATAATGGATTTTTCGTCTATCTCTGTTGACAAGTTCGTGATCCTAGCTCTTTAAATTCCTCTTTAGGAGCGCTGCAATCTATTTTATATTCGATCGGGCAGGGTCACTTTACTCTAGATAGACCTAACGCGCACATTCATGAACGTTTCCTAACAAAGTTATTGTGTGCTTAAGGGTATTCTTAGGAATCCTGTAAGTATTGGATGGTCTGGCGAATGTAACATAAATGAAAACCAACTGTAGAAGTACTCTGAACTTTATTTTTTGCCCGTTTAGCGTTCCCATCGTTTTTCTAAAGAACGGCCTTTTCGAACAAAAATAAACAAATAAACTTAAAAAGTTTTTCCTTTTCAATCCGGCTCCAAGAAGAGGACTCGAGAGCGGTCGCCTTTAAGCCGAGGGTAATGCATAGGAATCTTAAAAATAGAGAACTTTAAGAGAGATCAATAAAAATTTATTCAAATTGAATTGGAATTACTTTCACCCAGGCTGAACGTTTCGAAGACGCAGCGCCGCCTATCGGCAGTGTGTCACTTTGGGGCTCGTTGCAAGAGAAGTTTTCCTGTCATCTTAATATTGAAAAGGGGATTTCTAGCAAAGGATATGGAGGTCTCAGTGAGTGCAGACGATAAAAAACAAGCATTGGAGGATTTTCATTTAAGGGGACTCCGAGGAATATGAGAATGGGTTTAAATGTAGACACCAGAGAGCCATATATATATTTTTTCTTTCTCTACAATGCATAATGTAGTCATTCAAATATCGTTATGTATTGCTAAAAATATAGTCCCGAAAATTCTCGTCGATTAGTTATAAATAGTTACCCACGCTTTTTTCATTTGCAAAAATGCATAAGTCAAAGATTAGAATATTTGTTCAGTATGTATTTATAGAACTATTAAATAAAAATCTGATGTGGGCAGCACATGACTTTCCCTGCAGACTCAAATTCATTTTTTCTTTATTTTTTTAATAATTCATTAAATTGAGTTTAATTGCACAAAATAACACAAAATTTGCATTTTTAATTCAATTTCTGTTTTTATTTGGTAATTGGACATTTTTCTAAAAGTGGCATAACTAAATGCGAAAAATCTCAAATATCTCGAGAATGGTTAGTCCTGGAGTAATAGAATTGTTCTTATTCTTTTCCTCAACAAAAATTACGTATAAAACAAGCATTTAATTAATATATTTGAACATATGTAGGTAGCTGTTTTTTTAGATTTTGGCGATTTTTGAGGGCCATTTCGTAAAAAAAGTCAGGTTGTTCTTTTCCGAATAATACCAAAATCTAATCAGCACCAGAGGAACCCACAAATAACTTTATCTACCAAATTTTGTGAAATTTGGTCAATTAGTATTTTAGTTAGAGTGGATACATGACGTTTTTGCAGGCCATTTTGTTAAAAAAAGCAGGTTGTTATTTTCCGATTAATACCAAAATCTAATCAGCACCAGAGTATCGTACAAGTAACTTATCTATCAAATTTTGTGAAATTTGGTCAATTAGTATTTTAGATAAAGTGGATACATGAAATTTTTACGGGCCATTTCGCAAAAAAAGGCGGTCTCTTCTTACAAATCGTACCAAAAACTAATCAGCACCAGGGTCATACTCAAGTGACTTATCTACCAAATTTTATGAAATTCGATCCATAAGATGAGTTAGAGTGGATACATACATTGCACAGACACACAGACAGACAGAGAGACAGACAGACAGACACACAGACAGACATCACGCTAAAAATAGTTTTTTCGTATTCTAGAGGTCTCGAAACGTGTAGATCCGTCGAAAACTCGAGTAGCGATTTTCGTCATGATTCCAATACGTTCCCTATACATTACCATGTATTGCAGAGAAAGTAAAAATTTCTAAAGTAAAAATCTGAGACAAAAACATTAAAAAATTAAAAAAAAATACCGAAAAAGTAAAATACGAAAGCAAAATCTGCAAAATAATATAAAATCTACTGCTCGAGAGAGTCACAGAAATTCCCATAGAGGATCAATTTCTTATTACTGAGTGACTGCCTTTCTGTACAGCACATGAGACCACAGACAAGTTCAGACACAAACATTGGCATTCCATAATTCTAATGGCGGCCAGCCCGGTTTAACAAACAACATACTTGCCACAGGTTCGACAAGAAGACGGGATTTTTTTTTTTTCAATTAATATTAAATCCATACTTTTAAAACCACGCTCTGCGCTATAATTTAACGATAAATTTTTAAATGTTCCAAATCTGTGGGTACGTTACTAAAACTACAAAATTTACTAAAATTACTAAATGTATATTTTTGGTGTTAAATAATTTTTCAATGATTACTAGTAATATGTATTTTTGTAGCCATGATATATTATTTTCCCTTCATTATGCCATTGTATATAACACAATTTTGATAGAAAATTCTTTGAATTAGCAAGCACTCAATGCTGGTAACCCTGATTATATCTATTTAAACGCTCCTTTTTTATGCTATATTCAATTAAAATGACAATAAAATTTTACAATATTTCTTAGTCTATTCTCTGCCGGTACACATAAGACAAAGGTAAAAGTTACTTCTAATAGGCACTTTATACGAACCTCACATAAGCTCAAAATAGCGTTAGTAATTAACTGGATGCGGCTCCCTCAACTGCAGTTGGGGCTAATGTCGTGCCCCCCTCCCCCCCCCCCCACACACACCGACGGGGCTAATGACGTCACAACACAAAAATTGTATCGGGGCTATTTTTCACAGCCTTGATTGAAACTATTAAATCTTGTGATCAATGGGCCATGAATAACCCCACTTATCCATAATAATGTCACATTTTGTCCTGCGCTGCCATGGTTAAAAAGTATAAAATTTCGATTAAATTTCGTAGTTTTCGCTCGAATTAAAAAAATATTATATCTAATTCTAGATTTTTCGATAACAAAGCCTGATATAAAGTTTCGTGAAAATATTTGTGTTCGAAAATTTAAGAGGAAACAATACTTTCTCTATATTGTATTACATAGTATAAGAAAGAAAACATTGCATGCTAACTTGTACAGATTTAATAACTAATCAATGAAACTTTTTTTTTAAACATTTTAATACTGTTTTAACCTTTTGCTTACGGGTGGGACAGCGTCAATCTCTAACGAAGAACCACTAAAAAAGACAGGTATTTGACATACCCTATCCCGAACAGTTCGACCCCCCTTTGCAAGCATTGGCGTCCATGGACGTCAATGCCTGCAAAGGGGGGTCGAACTGTTTGGGATAGGGTATGTCAAATACCTGTCTTTTTTAGAGGTTCTTCGTTAGAGATTGTCGCTGTCCCATCCGTAAGCAAGAGGTTAAAACAGTATTAAAATATTTTAAAAGCATACATAAAATATGCTCGGAAGTGTATATTAACGATAAGAACGTTTTTCATTTGTTTTTGAAGGGGTTGATGATTTTGGTTTCTTTCAAATTTCCAGGAACAAAAACGTGTGTGGATAAAAACATGCCGAAACAGACAAACGTTAGTAACTGTAAATGTAATTTTGTAATATGCAATGTTTTGTAATATGTAATATTTACTAAAATGTTAAAAGTGACTATGTCCAATAGAATAAAATAGATTTCAGCGCCCTTAGCGGATAATTGAAGAAGTTAGAAACAAATCGAGATAGAAGAAAAATGTTAATTACAAAATTGTAGGACATTGAGTGGGAATGACACTAAATCGGTTATGAAAAGAAGTTATTTAACACAATATGATTATAGGCGATTGTGTCATACTTAGGAATTATATAATGAACAGCACATACTTTGAAAAGCATTGCAGGTTTCACCTTGCTACAACATTTAGCAATAGATGAAGTATGACATGAATTTATTGACTTCAATACAAACGTTTTATTATTTCGTAATGTTGATTTCTATCCATTAGATAATCCTCTACAACTCTGTAATTGTCATTTTTCACCGCCCATTTGTTGTCGAGCTTGCTATCCGAAATTTTTAAATTCTCTGCTAGGGACACTGCAATCGCTTTTATTCATTCGTGCTTGGCCACTTGACTATAGACAGACCTAATAAGCACACTCATGGATCTTTCCTTACAAAGTAATTGGGGTGCTCAAAAACTTCCATAGGAACCCTGCACAATTAAGGGTTTGTCCACGACGATAGACATCAATGCCGGAAAGGTTAGTAAACATTATTCAAAGATCACAAAAATTTCCTCCCAAGTCGCCAATTGTATAACTGTGATCTGAATCACTACTTCCACAAGCACGATATAAATTATAATAAGTGATAGTATTTTATTTCCACCAAAATCTATCCTGTAAATCATATGAGAGTGAAGTGATATGAGACAAATAAATCAAAGACACGTAAAACATTAGTTATCCCTTTTCTTATGATATGCCCACACCGAAACGATTGGTCGATACCCTTGCATCTCATTAGAACTTGGCCAATCGCATCAAGCAGCGGCCAAAATTAATTCAACATCGTCTGTCACTGCTCCGGATTGAAACGAAGCCAAGCTAGCGGGAGTCCGCTCTTATATCAATGTAGGTAGACGCCAGAAAAGAGTATAAAGGGGGAGGAGGGGGGGTAGAGAGTAGAAAAAAATGGCACCTACCTGGCGCCGTCTGCCAGCTCAGTCCACCGATGAACATTTTCCTGAAAGAGAAGAGAAACATATTAAACAAGAAATGGTATGACATGCATAGACAAAAGTATTTTTGAAAATTCTGTAGGTATGAAAGAAAGACAGATGATTGTTGGAGAAGGACGATTTTTGTATGAAACATGCGGGGAGAAAATGGATTTATGTTAGCGTTCCTGAAGGTAATTTATGAAACTCAAAAGAAAATCTGTTCAATGAAAGAAATCGTGTACAACTGATCAGCCCGGCGCAAGTGCGCTGTTTTAAGAGAGACACGCATCCTCAGGCAAAGATAGTCACAAAAATTCCAGCATTTTATAGTAAATTGTTAACATACTGCGTAAATACCCTTTCAAATATATATATATATTTAGATTATTAAAACCTTATACTCACGGAAGTCGCCTATAGAGGCGTTTTTCAAAAGCTGAGCGTGAACAATATTATTTGAATTTTATATGTATAACTAACTAGTTTCTATGATGGGATGGTTAAAAGCATTGAAAAGATTAAAACTTGAGCTCCTATTATATTTTTTATATTACTAAGAGAAATAGAGGAAAATACCAAGAATTTCCGCGAAACATAATATCAATGACATACTTTATAATTTAGTGATAAGAATAATAGAAAATTCCTCCCTGAAATGGAATATCTCCATGATAGTAGTCTAATTATTTGTGAAGCGCCATAGACTTTAGTAGCAATGTACAGAAAAATATCAGATTGTAATTCATAATTCATACCAATATAAATTACCAGTTAATCTACAATCATGGTCATACTTTATATTGTTGCGAACGTATAATATTCCCTCACGACCGTCTCCCGTTTTGTTTTTCGTCTCTTTCGCAAACCAAAAGGCTCCATCGGGGTGTTTCCTCTGTCTAGTTTTCAAAGGAAAAGACTCCGGTGAGTGCATTTTTTCCCATGACGTCATTCTAGAGTTTTCACTTGCCAGAATTCCGAGGCCAAAGATAGGTTGCCAGATTTGGCGGTTAATCGCCCATTTGGCAATATTTGGAGACTTCCTGAATTATCCAGAAGCGCCCCGAAATAACGATTATTCTACGTGATAGGAGAGAGCTCCAGAAGTTTCTATTGAGAGACTATAAAGCGAGCCATCACTTCTTGGGAGTTCAGTTGACAAAATACGAGTTACAGTGAATTGCGACTTTTGTCAATGTTTTGACAATAGTAGCTGCTGTTTTGTGAAATTATTTTCGACAGTATTTTGAGAATAATATCGCTTATTTAGTGAAATTGGTGGAGCATTTAAGTGCTTCATTTAAGTACTGCATATTGTTCCTGTTTACTTTGTGCTTGTGAATAAACATGTTTAGTTTTTCAGAAATTCGGACTCATTCTTGTAACCTGTGTGCACTTCTACGGTTCCTGAGGATACGCTGTAACAAATTGGCATCAGCAGTGGGATTTTTGGAAACTTGACAAGCGTTTATGCTTCCCCCAAGTAGAAGGACGGTGGAGGAACAGTTGAGCGAAAGGATGGAATTCATGAAAGCCGGATAAAAAGCTATGCAAGAAGCTATGGAAGCCGGGCACAAAGAGACGGAAGACAAGACGGGAGACGCCAGTGAGGGAATATTACACGTTTGCAACAATATCAAAAGAGGCTTTTATTATTATCGGAATTTATAAGATTTAAAATATTGGTATATTTTTTGAGTTATCCTATTTCGCGGAAGTGTTAATTTCTTAGATTTCTTTCATTTATATTTTCAACAAAGGTAACCGTTCATGAATGGAAGATGAAACTTTGTCAAAAAGTCTATGGAAAACAGTTGATTTGTTTACTAATCAAGATTGGTATCACGTCTGCATTCAATAGATAAAATCAAGGACAAAACGTTTTAAAAATCGAAAGGCCTTTTATTTAACACATCCTAAAAGACGTACAGAACATTATTAAAAACTGCCAGAGCGCTTTCGAACGTATATACGCTCTTCGTTTTTTAAAACGATTTGTATACTGCTTCAGAATTTGTTGGAGTTTCTTTCGTCTCTTCCTTGATTCTCAAGATGTATTTTCTTTCACCTTGCTCTTTGTTGGTGAAATTCAGTATATACTCTCCATGTCCTCAGTGATAGTTTTGGCTGTGTCCATGGCACCTGTATAATTATTTTATTTATGGACCTTCAAGTCTGTTGCACAACTACGTTCCAGGATTTTTGGCTTTGAATGTTAATACCCTACATGTGTTTGCTAACCAGATTTGTCTGGCAGAGTGCGTCATACCAGACAATCAAGGTAATAGTAAAACGAACTGATGCTAAATGTATCTCCGAGAACGTTGCTCCTGATGTCGCTTTTAGATCATTAGTCTTTCCCTGGATAATTTCCAACGCTTCACAAAATTTTACATACTGATATCATACATACTTCACGTTCAATCATGTTTTCTTACTTGGTTACGCATACCTCTTTTTATATTAAATTGATTTCTTTATCGTTAAATACTTTCCATTTATTAAAGCTTTTCCTAGTGAGTTTTATCAGGAGTGACGTCCACACCTTTTCAACTTCGTGATTATTTGTGGAACTAACTTCCAGAAGTAAATGAAGTGTACTTCCAGAAGTACTGTACTTCTTTGGAAGTACAATGTACTTCCAGAAGTACATTGTCAATTTGACACATCCTTCATTGGTGTAGTTATCTGTGAAAATAAGTAAATTTCCCATCAGAGACCCTCAAAAACAAATTCCCACTATGTACCAAAAATTACGCATAGATTTTATGCAAGCTTCATTTTCAGCAAAGACGTCACTTATCTTTTCCAATATTGAATACCAGATTATGTATTTAATGGCATCAAAACTGCATAAAACAATTGTCACGAAATAGTCAACGGTCACTTCGAAGTTCGATGTCGTGTTGTTTTCGCTATCTTCATTAAAAATCTCCTCAACTCACATCAAGTATATTTTTAGAATTCTCTGTTCTCTATTTTTTCTTCTGATAAATCTCCAAAAAGTTGCTTTAGACTTTCTCTAAAATCTCTCTCCAGACATATAATTGCTCTAAAGAAATATAATCTAAGCCTTAAAGACACCAAATAGTGGAGGACTACGCAAGTCAATAAAGTCTTTGCTTTAGGAGAAATAATTTTTAATTCTTTCTATCTCTTAATTCTGTGCTTAATTCTGTGCTTCTACCCAAGAAGCTCTAAGAATATTCTATTGTGCCTAATGCTATATGGTCCATGCTTTATGATCCTTCTTTATGCTATGCCGCCCAAGAACATTCTAAGCCATCTCTCAATGCCACCAAATAGTGGAGGACTACGCACAGCAAAAGTCCAAACAGATGCTCAAGTCCTTTGGATGAGTCGGACGGTCTGGGTCTTCAGCACAGCAATAAAGGCTTTGCTTTAGGAAAAATATTTTTTAATTATATGCTGCCCAGAAAGCTCTCAGTTCTAGAAACTACCTCTATATAGGTTGTATTTAAAAGCTTTTAAAATCGGTTACTTCCTGAATCTTTCGTTCGCATTTTGATTATTACCAATATCATTCATTGGTACGTTAAAAGGCAGTTTGATCGAATTGTAATTTGAATATAGTTAATGAAATGGCTAAGTGTAGACCAGTTGTCCTTTTCTAATTTTTGCTTCTTCTTTGTTGTCTGTTCGTTCTTACTAACTGGTCTTTTTACAGTCTTTTCTTTACTTATCGGAATACGGGTGAGGGAGACGTCTGCCATCGGTTAAATAACCCGGAAGCACATACAGTTTCAATCCGATTGCATTTCATTTACCATCGAATGGAGTGCAACCACAGGGATCATATCCTCTTTCCCTTGTCCTCTTTCCCAGTCCTCTTTCAGAAAGGCTGTCAGAACTAGGGATTAAACGTGTTCATACTGCGCGCAGACACACAGACAGTTTGGTTAGCTGTGAGGATCAAACTCGGGTCTTTCTCGTGCGATATCCTAGTCATAACCATCGGGCAATCCCTTCCCATACAGTATTGCTTTTTGATGAAGTTAACTCATTTAACCTTGAAACACATGATTTCCTTTATTTTGTTATATACTATATTATCTTTGATTTTACCCTTATTTGGTTGCGCTTTACGATATTTTGCTATCTTTCTTCCTTTACAAGGATTCCTCACTATTTTCCTCTCATTTCTCCCCGTTCTATCATTTGCGTCAGTAATATAATGATTTTAATTTTTACTTTCCTTATATACAATAATGTATAAGGAAAGTATTGTGACGGGGGTCGGAAATTCGAATTTGAATTTTCGACGGGAGAGCACGTTTCAAGCATCCCTGAGCACGAATCGAACGTTTTTGAAGTGATGTCTGTGTGCGTGTGTGTGCATGTATGTATGTGAAAGTATGTGTGTGTGTGTGTGTGTGTGTGTGTGTCAGTGAGTCTGTGGAGACGATAACTGACGAACGAATGGACCGATTCGAATGAAATTTGGTACAAAAATTACAGTCCGTAAACACTGGAAGACTATTGTTTTTATACGCAATCGAATGTTCAGAACCCCCCTAAATTTTTGAGTGAAATTTTGAAAAAATCGTCAAAAACTCAAAACGTCTAATAAAGTTACGCAAATAGACATTTCTTATGTAATTTTTCATTAGAAAACGATTGACATAAATTTTAGAACGCTAACTTGAACCGTTTTCGAGATATTGCACATTTTTCAAAAAAATTATCAAAAAATCATATAAAATAAAAAAACATATTTCCTATTGAGAAACATGTTCACTTTTCATATGTAATATCATGCGATAAATTTGTGACATCATTCTCGTGGATCTAGCTCGTTCCATTCATGAAAATAGATACTTTGAGTAATACTTTTGTATCTGAACGCCAATAGTTCATTTATCTGCCGTAAGAATAACTTATTTCTCCGTCCATAACGCTTGGCGAAATTTTGGCAGCGAATTTGGTGGGATGTCGCCAACTTGGCGACTTTTTTCATGTAGCTAAATTAACGAAAAACTCACCAAATGGATAATAATGGCGCTAAATCAATGAAAATGGCGACTCATTGATGAAAATTCAATATCTTGGAAAGAATATAAATATCTACTATAATAATAATCTATTTTTTTACTGTAAAAGTAATAAATACATTGCTTTATATAAGGGAAGTCATGTGCTGCCCACATCAGATTTTTTCTATTTCAGTTTCATGTTAAATCGCATATTGATGGGATATTTCAATCCCGTCTCATTCGCCTTCGTGTATATACGAGCGAAAGTCAGTTTTATCGGCCTAAATTGATCTGTGTATGATTGGATTTCAAATATTATCGTTTTTACCACCCATTAACGGATTCTTGCATTGGTACCTTAAACTGCGTTTGAATTTTTTTTTGTATAACATGTCGCAGTTATATTTTATCGACCTAGACTGTCCGACTTAGTAGAAGGTGTAAGGGATCTGTTTAGATGGCTCGGGTAGTACCATCCAATTTAGATCGAAACCCAGGGGGGCTGACATACACAGGGTACCCTCCTTCCCCTGCCACCAACCTCTTATAAGGACTTTCGGACACACAGATTTAACGTGTCAGTACTCTGCGTAGACACGGGTACAGTTTGGGTAGAGCCGAAAACAAAACTCGGATTCTCAGAGTGCAATCCCCGTGCTCCTCTAACCACTCGTCTATCCCACACCCTGAAGTTGTATATTAGATTTTGTTAAGCACGCGCTGTTCTTGCCATAAGGAAGAGGGCTTAAAACGCCGCCGAAACAATTGCAACCTAATGTTTTTATGCCTGCTTTCTTATAGGAAGTATTAGAAAGTGATATTAAAACCAAGCTCTTATCACTAGTAATCATAAACGTCTGGTAAGAAGAGGAGTTGGATTAGAGATTTAAAAATATAAAATTCTAATTTTGTCTATTTTATAGCTAATTTTTTCAAATTGGATATGTATGTATTGTATATTGAGGTAAATAAACAGTGCAAATATCATGCGAGTTCCAAATGAATTACTCTTTTTTGAAAATTCTTCTGATTTTATGTTTTATTTTAAATTACAGGCGATTCATTTTATAAACTCGCTACGCCGATTATATGCATTCGAACTGCGAGTGTATCAATATTAATATGTATCTGCTAAATGTATTTATATAGTATCTGCTAAAAAAATTGTCTGCTAAAAATTCAATGAAAGTGGCTGCTAAAATGGGATTACTAGCTATACGATACCCGCATCGAGGTGAAATATAGGCCTATATCTCTGGTCGAAGGTACCCGGAGTCAGTTCTTATAAAAAAAAATTTGATGTGGCCAACACATGATTTTCCTTATATAATGCAATGAATTTACTATTTTTACAGTAAAAAATATATATGTTTTTCTTATAGTAGCTATTTATATTCTTTCCAAGAAATTGAATTTTCGTCAATAAGTCTTCATTTTCACTGATTTAGTGTCATTTTTATCCATTTGGCGAGATTTCCATTAATTTCGCAACATTTAAAAAAGTCGCCAAGTTGGCGACATCCCGCCAAATTCGGCGACAAAATCTCGCCAAGCGTTATGAAATGAGAAATAAGTTATTCTTATAGCAGATAAATAATAACTATTGGCGTTCAAATACACAAGTAATACTCAAAGTACCTTTTCACATGAATGGAACTAACTAGATCCACGAGAATGATGTCATCCAATTTATCGCATGATATTACACATGAAAAGTGAACATGTTTCTCAACAGTTAATATATATTTTTTTAATTTATGGGATGTTTTGATAAATTTATTTAAAAAACGTGCAATATCTCGAGAATGGTTCGTGCTAACGTTCTAAAGTTTATGTCAATCGTTTTCTAAGGAAAAATTACATTAGAAATGTCTATTTGCGTAACTTTATTAAAGGTTTTGATTTTTTCAAAATTTCACTCAACAATTTAGAGGAGTTCTGAACATTCGATTACGCTTAAAAACAATAGGCTTCCAGTATTCACGGATTGTGATTTTTGTACCAAATTTCGGTCGAATCGGTCCATTTGTTCGTCAGTTATCGTCTCCACAGGCTCACTGACACACACACACTCACATACTTTCACACACACACACACACACACATACTTTCACACACACACACATACTTTCACACACACACACACAGACATCACCTCAAAAATATTTGATTCGTGATCAGGGATGCATGAAACGTGCTCTCCCGTCAAAAACTCGAATTCGAATTTTCGACCCCGTCACAATACTTTCCTTATACATTATGTATATGAGGAAAGTAAAATTGGTCATATATACAGAGTTGGTCATTCAAACAAGTTTTACTGTACTGAAGTTTGTTCAGCAGTAATAAAAGGCAACACATTTTTTATAACATGTTCTGTCTTATCTTCCATATTTCCATTCTGCATAAAATAGCTCCCTCCATGCATTTGCTGTGGCGCAATTTTCTCCGCATTTCTGTAGAAATTTCGAATTCAAAATTCAATTTATCGTGAAAATATTTCACTCTACGATAATATTAAAATACTGAAGAAACGAGGAAATATAAATTAGCATCTCGCTAAACACAGTTTGGCAGTAATTAATCGGTATCTCCGCAAGCACACAAGATAATTGCATTACACAATTTTCCTTTGTCTTGCAATCCGTGTGACATGACTTCAAAACGTTCTCAACATATTCTTAGACACGTTTTCACAGACCTCACTCAATAATGAGCTCTGCATCTTAAATTTCAAACAGATTCTAAATACAAACAATAGTAATTTGGGATGTTAATACTTTCCCTTCAACAATTAAGGAGCGTGTTGCTCAGAATTGTTATTCAACTAACTTCATAGAATTTGACTTTTAATATGGGGTGAGGTGCGAATTTTAATGGACTGAATTAGAGTGTCTTCGAAAGAGTTAGAAGGAATGGTTTTCATATCTCTTGACAATATAACAAATAGTATACATACAATAGAATATACATATAATCTGTATTAATGAAATGTAAAATCGTCTGTGGGCATGTATGTGTGTTTGTTTGCCTTATCACCGGAGAAAGCCTGCACTGATTTTCATCAGATTTTGTTGGTAGCCGTGGAATAGCCCCACTTAAAATTGAGTCTATTTTTCGAGTTCCTAGAACAATAGATTGTTGAGATATTAATAAAAACTAAACTCCCACAGAGACAGCATTATGCAAACGATATTTTTCTCTAAATTTATTTGAAAAAAATGATATCATGTTGCCAAAAAACGAAATTCAATCTATTGAGTTTATACAGTAAATATATTTGAGAAAAATGATATCATATTGCTAAGCAAAGAGAATGAAACCCAACAAGTTTATACAGCAGACGATTTTTATTACATCTGTTCCGATTTAAATAATTAAAAAATATATATAAAAATAAATTTTATGGAAATTACATGTTTGGCTGGAATATATCCATTGCGCCTTTCGGGTTGAAAGGTCATGCAGATTATTGATACTTTCAATTTCTGAAGTTTTATTTTGGCAAAGATTTTTCAGACTCATATATTGAGTGTAGTCAATTGTTGAAACAGAAGTAAAATAGTACAGATATATCTTCTAATATAATTTTAGCACTTTCATTTTAACATATGTTGATCTAATACAATAACGCTTTCAAATTAGCTTTTATGGATCCGATTTCATATTTTTTGTAAATTTGTTTAAAAACGAAACCAGAATGTTTTATTCTTCAGACCTACCTATGACGATAATTTTATATAACGAGAACGGAGATTTTTTTTTTTATGAGAATTATGCTAAATATTTCGCTGTTAAATATTGAATAACAATGTCATTTAGAATAACATAGGAATTTGTGCATAATTGTAAATTTTTAATTTCTTCATATATTCCATTTATATTTATTCTGTTATTATATATTTCGTACAAAGAATTGGTATACTGCTAGCAACAGTATAACATACATATTTGATATATCTGGCACAGTCTTCTCTACAGATATATTGTTTTCATGTCCGTCGCGTCACAATTGCTAGACATATTATTCCGGCAGATAGAAAAACAGTGCTTATTTTATTCGCGCTTTTAATGCTTGTTCGTCGATTTTTGCTTTACACAACGAAATAAACTTTGTCTTTAACCTTGACTATGAAGCCTGTAAACAGCCGTGCTGCTCCAACTAGGAATCGAACCCTGGATCTCCGACCTAGTCAACCGAAGCTGTACCGTTGAGATACTGGGACGAAATTGCAAGCTTTTGTCGTCGAAGTGGGCTCTGCATTCTCCACCTTCTAATGTCAGATTAGCGGGAAACTGACAATCTGACTGACCCCCTCCTGTTATTTTTTTACCTCAGGTTAGCCCCCTGCTACTACTACTATTTTTACCCAGGTTAGTATCCTGCGTGGAGTTATCCTCCTCTCAATTTTGAAATCGGTACTCTATCTTCCAGACTTCAGTGAATCCGTACTAATCGTACTAGGCTCACTTTGCACTAACCTACAGGGTTGATTTGTTCGAACGCTATTGTAAAGAACCGTGCTGCTTCATCGAACCCTGGATCTCCGAACTGGCCAGCCGACTCTCTACCGGTGAGCTACTGGGACGAAATTGCAAGCTCTTGCCGTCAAGTGGGCTCTGCAAGTCGCTTGACGGCAAGAGCTTGCAGAGCCCTTGAGCTTGCAGAGTCCAAGAGCTTGCACGTTTGATTTCATTTATGAAATATTATCCTCAATTCGTTGTAGCTTTATTTATCCTAAAACTAATCTTGCCCCTTCCTCCTACATTTTGACGTATAAATCGAGTTTTCCGTTCCATCCTGCAACTTTTCGTCTCCTGATTCATTTTTACCGTGGATTTAAGTTTAAACCTGTCCAATCTATTGTTACCTCTTTATTGAGTCGTATTCGTACAGATAAACTTAAGTATAAACGTAATTTCTTGAGTTAGGTTGGAGTGTATATTGTTTTACCTCTATCTAATGAAAATAATTATAAGTTTTATATTGGTACTACGAAGTGTACTGTTGGCATTCGTTTATCTAAACATGCTCGCGATGTTAAAAATAATAAACAGTCTGCTGATCTTTCCCAATTTGTTATTAATGATAAATTTACCCCCTCCCTCTTTATGACAAACCTTTTCTGCTAATTAATTTCAATAACCCCCGTAACATTTTACTTTCTTAATCCCTTTTCATTTATATTTATCGCGACTTTATTAGTAATTTCGATCTCGTTCAGACCCTCAGTTTCGCATGGCGTCTCATTCTCGACCCTCTGCACGTTAAACCCTTGTATATTTTTCTGGATATCTTGTTCACCTTTTCTCTGCTTTTAATGAAACGTTTAATTGGTTGGCTTGAATTATTTATATGTACTTATTTTGTAATTTTGAATTATTATTGGCTCGGTTATTTATGTACTTATTTTGTAATTTATCCATATTTTTGAGTATGTCAGACTATCCATATACAAATTTAGTATCCGCGATTTCGTGCTGTGAATTCATGTCTGTCATTTTTCATTAACGTTGTCATTGATGAAGGGCGGTATGACGTCTGAAAGCACTCTGTAATTTCGTGTACGTCATTAATGGTGTTTTTGGAAAATAAAGACATTTTACTAAATTTCTAGTCTTTGCTAAAAATATTTTCACACATTTGACATTTATTTTTCCAATAGACAGTGCTAAGCTAATTCACAACTGCCAAACATACTATAAGGATCTCCAACAGATACAATAATAGACACTATAATCACGCATTTGACATTTGTTTTTCTTATAGATAGTTCTAAAATATGCTACAATTGCCAGACATATTGTACGATGTTTCAACAGATACAATAACAGACACTATAACCACGCATTTCACATATGTTTTTTCTTTAGATAGTTCTAATCAACTTCACAATTGCCAGACATATTGTACGATGTTTCAACAGATACAATAACAGACACTATAACCACGCATTTCACATATGTTTTTTCTTTAGATAACTCTAATCAACTTCACAATTGCCAGACATATTGTAAAGTTCTCCTACAAATACAATACCAGACACTATAACCACATATTTGACATTTGTTTTTTCTATAGATAGTTCTAATATACGTCACAATTCCCAGACATATAGTACGTAAGGTTCCCCAACAGATACAATAATAGAAACCATGACCTCACATTTGACATTTGTGAGTATATTACTATCATGCGGACTGAAATAACTGACTGATAAATTAAGTGCGTGGATGACGTATCAAAATTATTGAGCACTTCCATTATAGCAAGAATCT
The DNA here is from genome assembly GCA_951213105.1 of Amaurobius ferox. Classification (NCBI taxonomy): domain Eukaryota; kingdom Metazoa; phylum Arthropoda; class Arachnida; order Araneae; family Amaurobiidae; genus Amaurobius; species Amaurobius ferox. The sequence continues at coordinate 169,822,786 of OX578135.1, read as the reverse complement.
TATCTTTGGTGTGATTCGATTGAACTCAGCTTCGAGACATAGAGAAAAATCGAAAATTTTGAAAATTCAAATCAGAAGTTGTAAAATTTAAATGTCTCTTTATCCGCTTTATATGAATTTGTAGAGGATTTTTTTCTTAATCTATCAAAAGTTACTTAACTCAAACTTAGAGTACTTGATATTTCAACCTTTTGGTCCAAGGGCAATAACACAGGACGGCGCAGTTTTAAATACAATTCAATTTATTGGGGACTTCACAGAAATTACAGCAGCTTGCTATTTAAAGCAAAGGACAGCATATATATATATACTAATTGTTATTGCACCTGCCCAGAATAAATGGCAAATATATAAGCTACTACAATATACTAGGCTGGTGATAATGCTTACATGGATACGCATTTACAGAGCTTATATGCTTACCCCGGCCTTCTGTTACTTCGCGCCGTATTGCGGCCACACCCCGAATACTAGACTCTTCCAAGTCATCGTTGTATCGAATGGGGTTTCCTTCCACTCACTACTTGAATCCTTCATTGTCTACTCAAGAACCCTTCTTGCATTTCAAAAATCCTTCTTGCATTTCAAAAACCCTTCTTGCATTTCAAAAACCCTTTACTCAAAAACATTCTACTCACGCAGCCACTACTCAAGAAGCCACTGAAACTCTCACGATCCGAAACATATTCCTACTTTACTTAGGAAAGCAGAAAATGCTTATTAGGTCGGTATGATTGGCCTATTAATCGAACCAGTTAGACTTGTTAGTTTAAGTACACATAAATTATAATGCAAACTGGGGAAAATAATATTTGAAAGGTTATTTAGACCCCACAAAGTGCCGATGCAAAGGAATAATAAAGAAACGTAAAACAGATTTACTTCATAGTCGAGCACTTCCGCTGTAGCTAGAAGCTTGGTTTTGATCTCATTCGAGAAGTCTCAGCTTCCATATTCAAGAAAAAATCTAATATTTCGAAAGCGCCAAATGGACAATTCAACATTAAAAACAGTGTATCGTAGATCTTATACATTATTTTTTTATTATGAGAGCAGTAAATTCATTGCATTATAGGGAAAATCATGTGCTGACAATATCAGATTTTACTTTAAATTTCAAATCGTTTGGTTCAGGGGAAATGTCCTAAATTGATTTGAACCCTTCTCTTGAAAATAGAGAAAACGTTATAGTTACAAAATGTTACAGAAATAGTCATTTTATATGCAAATCATAATTTAAAAGAGATCAAACGCTATCTAAGACACTAACTTTCGCAGTTAACAGGGTATTATTGGGATAACTGGATCCAAAAATCGTAACAGAAAGAACACTGTTAATAACTTTATTCATTTGGTGTGGGGGTAGTTTGTTTTTTGACCATTTTATTCACTCATCCATTCACGTTGCATTTCCATCATTTTTTATCAGTTACAACGATTCGTAGTAAAAAGACTGAGCGGTGAAATTAACAAGCATGCGATCATTCACTTTCTATTATACGTGAAGAACAGATAAAAAAAATCTGATGTGGGCAGCATATGACTTTCCCTTTATAATGCAATGAATTTACTACTTTTACAGTTAAAAAATATTATTCTTATAGCAGATACTTATATTCTTTCCAAGATATTGCATTTTCTTCAATTAGTCGTCATTTTCATTGATTTAGCGTCATTTTTATTCATTTGGCGAGATTTTCGTTAATTTGGCAACATTTAAAAATGTCGCCAAATTGGCGACATTCCGCTAAATTCGTCGCCAAAATCTCGCCAAGCGTCATGGACGGAGAAATAAGTTATTCTTAACAGCAGATGACTATTGGCGTTCAAATACAAAAGTATTACTCAAAGTATCTTTTCTCGTGAATGGAACGACTTAGATCCACAAGACTGATGTAACCAAATTTATCGCATGATATGACATATGAAAAGTGAACATGTTTCTCAACAGTTAATATTTTTTTTAATTTATGGGATTTTTTGATAAATTTATTTGAAAAATTTGCAATATCTCGAGAACGGTTCATGCTAGCGTTCTAAAGTTTATATCAATCGTTTTCTAAGGAAAAATTACATAAACTTTGTTAAATGTTTTGATATTTTGATGATTTTTTCAAAATTTCACTCGAAACTTTAGGTGACTTCTGAACATTCGATTGTGTTTTAAAACAATAGGCTTCCAGTATTCACAGATTGTGATTTTTATACCAAATTTCATTCGAATCGCTCCATTCGTTCGTGAGATATCGTCTCCACAGGCTCACTGACACACACACACACAGACATCACCTCAAAAATGTTCGATTCGTGTTCAGGGATGCCTGAAACGTGCTCTCCCGTCGACAAATCGAATTCGAATTTTCGACCCTGTCACAATACTTTCCTTATACATTATGTATATAAGGAAAGTAAAAATAAATAGCTGACAATAAATCAGTATTAAATGCTTGAAATTTCACCCTAACTTGCACTTTTACGTATACAGAATATTTATAGAATGGCTCTATTATGTTTCGAACTTATTATCACCATAAAAATCCATTTTGTACCATTCATAAAATACAAAGTGAACGCTGTACACAACATTAACGTCGCTGATAACTTTGCATAAATATAATTAGCAAGAAAAACATAAAACCTGCAGAGAAGCGAAGAAAACCTTGCTTTACGAAGAACACCCCACCTTGTATTATTCCTCCAGATTATTTTCAAAGTTGCCTCTCGAAATGGAGTTAGAGTTAATACGCTGGCGTATCTTTCCGGTAATCATCGGGTGTTAATCATCGCATACGTGATTAGCATCCTTTCTTGGCATCATTACGCATTTCTAGCGCGTGCCAAAGAGATTTTGACTCTGGGTGTGCTCGCGAAAGATTATTTCTTTTAGAAAATGATTCCAAACAGGTAATCAGGTGGACAAGGGGAAATATCGTTGAAAAACCCGCGAATTGAATTATGGGAGAAATATCTGCATCTTATCGTAATGTCTTGATGGAAATGGATTCCACAAATTCTACCTCAAACTCCCCACAACTTGTACGGAATTAGGAATTCTGGCCGGAATTTTTTTGAGGCATTCGCTATCAGTGACATAAATAATTCAGTCACTCAAATGAACACATTTACAGGATGTATTAAAAAAAATTAATTTTCTGAAAGCTTGAAAGAAATATTTAAAAATTTAATTTTCTGGCATTTCTTCTAAATACGTATAATAGGAATTGTAAAATAAAATGATAAAAAACTAAAATATTTTCAAATACATAAAACCGCAATAGCTTTCATAATTTATTTTTCTGCAATACTTTGAAAATAAGAATATAAATCTGATGTGGGCAGTACATGACTTTTCATGCAGACTCATATTCACTTTCTTTTTATTTCTTCAATAAATCGTTAAATTGAGGTTAATGACACAAAGTAACAGCCATAATTATTTTAAATAACACTGAATTTGTATTTTTAATTCAATTTTCGCTTTCATTTGGTAATTTCATTTGATAAATTGGCGTTGCGAAAATGCGGAAAACTACAATATCTCAAGAACGGCCACTCCTAGAGTAATGGGGTTGATTTTATTATTTTTGTAATTAAAAATTGCGTATAAAATAAGCATTTAATTGATATATTTGAGCACACTTCTATCCCGAATCATACTAAAATCTAATCAGCACCAGGGTCACCCACAAAGGACTTAGCTTTAGCTAACAAATTTTATGAAATTGGGTCAATTAGTTTTTCAGTTAGAGTGCATACAAAATCTGCACAGACAGACAAACAAACACACACACACACACACACCCGGTCGTCCAAATTGTTACTCAAGTCCTCTGGACGAGTCGGACGGACTGGGGTTTCCACACACACACATACACACACGGACGTCAAGTTAAAAATAGTTTTTTCGTGCTCTACAGGTCCCAAAACGTGTAGATCTGCCGAAAACTCAAGTTACCATTCCAATACTTTCCCTATACATTACCATGTATTGCAGAGAAAGTAATAATAATATTTATTATTTTTATTTTCTAAAACAATATTTAGACTTAAAATTACAAGTAAAAATATGATTTTTGTGTTTCTTCGTAAAAATTTCTATCTATTTTTAGGTAGTAGATTCATTTTTCGTCTTATATGAAAACATTTTGGGAATTTTTCACATATTGTTTAGAAAATTTTACACGAGACCTATTTCATTACCATAAGGATACCCTCCAAATAGGAAGTAATTATGTTCGATAGGTCTTGAAGTTATCATTGTCTTAATGTTGACAAATAGCAAGTTTTCTTGCTGCCCATCCAGTTACATTTATTTCATGCCAGTTAGCGCATAATGGGCGCGAAACCAGTTCGTGGATACTGTTATCTGCAATAGTGTCCTTCTTATTTTGGAGGACGCCCCTTACTGGCGATTTCTTATTAATTTGAACTTGGCATTTGAGGTTTCGCTTAGCCCGAGCAAAATTGTACACGAATTTTAGGCCGGCTACGTGGAAGTACTGAAATTGTCACTTTACATTAAAGTTCGCAAAATTGCAGCAAATAGTAAGTTTTCTTGCAGCCATAGCAGTTAACGGTTATGCCATACTGATGAACGCATAATAAAAGCGAAACCGGACGGATGGTGTTATTTGCAATGGGAATATCTTCCTTACATTAAATAGATTGGATAGGAGAAGCAGTGGGTTGAGAGTATTCTATCAACATAGTGATTGTTAGGACTATATATTTCTATAAGATAAAAAGAAAACGGTAGATAACGGTTACAGGTTTATTATTTAGTAAAAATCATTCAATTTGATGTAGGTAGAAGTTTTCATGACTTCCATAACAGTCTTACCCATGGAGTTAGAAAGAAGATGATAGAACTTCTATTGATGAAAAGCTTGAAAATACGATGCTTTGATAATTATATCAAGATGTCACTAGTGTTCAACAAAACAGAACTTTCCAACAGCATAGAACCTTTTAACAACACTTTACCTTTCAACAACACTTTACCGTTCAACAACGCAGAACCTTTTAACAGCACTTTATCTTTCAATAACACAGAAAGTACAACATAAACACTGTTATATCAGCTGATTTACTTATCGTTAAAACATGCGGTTTGCATTTTTTGATTCTAAAAACTTCATAGAATTTTCAAACCAAGGAAAATACGTATATCTCAAAGATGAAAAGAAAGCGCTATAGATAACGGTTACAGGTTTATTATTTAGTAAAAGTCATCCAATTTGATGTAGGTACAAGTTTTCATGGCTTCCATAACAGTCTTACTCACGGAGTTAGAAAGAAGATGATAGAACTTCTATTGATGAAGAGCTTGAAAATACGATGCTTTGATAATAATATCAAGATGTCACTAGTGTTCAACAAAACAGAACTTTCCAACAGCATAGAACCTTTTAACAACACTTTACCTTTCAACAACACTTTACCGTTCAACAACGCAGAACCTTTTAACAGCACTTTATCTTTCAATAACACAGAAAGTACAACATAAACACTGTTATATCAGCTGATTTACTTATCGTTAAAACATGCGGTTTGCATTTTTTGATTCTAAAAACTTCATAGAATTTTCAAACCAAGGAAAATACGTATATCTCAAAGATGAAAAGAAAGCGCTATAGATAACGGTTACAGGTTTATTATTTAGTAAAAGTCATCCAATTTGATGTAGGTACAAGTTTTCATGGCTTCCATAACAGTCTTACTCACGGAGTTAGAAAGAAGATGATAGAACTTCTATTGATGAAGAGCTTGAAAATACGATGCTTTGATAATTATATCAAGATGTCACTAGTGTTCAACAAAACAGAACTTTCCAACAGCATAGAACCTTTTAACAACACTTTACCTTTCAACAACACTTTACCGTTCAACAACGCAGAACCTTTTAACAGCACTTTATCTTTCAATAACACAGAAAGTACAACATAAACACTGTTATATCAGCTGATTTACTTATCGTTAAAACATGCGGTTTGCATTTTTTGATTCTAAAAACTTCATAGGATTTTCAAACCAAGGAAAATACGTATATCTCAAAGATGAAAAGAAAGCGCTATAGATAACGGTTACAGGTTTATTATTTAGTAAAAGTCATCCAATTTGATGTAGGTACAAGTTTTCATAGCTTCCATAACAGTCTTACTCACGGAGTTAGAAAGAAGATGATAGAACTTCTATTGATGAAGAGCTTGAAAATACGATGCTTTGATAATTATATCAAGATGTCACTAGTGTTCAACAAAACAGAACTTTCCAACAGCATAGAACCTTTTAACAACACTTTACCTTTCAACAACACTTTACCGTTCAACAACGCAGAACCTTTTAACAGCACTTTATCTTTCAATAACACAGAAAGTACAACATAAACACTGTTATATCAGCTGATTTACTTATCGTTAAAACATGCGGTTTGCATTTTTTGATTCTAAAAACTTCATAGGATTTTCAAACCAAGGAAAATACGTATATCTCAAAGATGAAAAGAAAGCGCTATAGATAACGGTTACAGGTTTATTATTTAGTAAAAGTCATCCAATTTGATGTAGGTACAAGTTTTCATGGCTTCCATAACAGTCTTACTCACGGAGTTAGAAAGAAGATGATAGAACTTCTATTGATGAAGAGCTTGAAAATACGATGCTTTGATAATTATATCAAGATGTCACTAGTGTTCAACAAAACAGAACTTTCCAACAGCATAGAACCTTTTAACAACACTTTACCTTTCAACAACACTTTACCGTTCAACAACGCAGAACCTTTTAACAGCACTTTATCTTTCAATAACACAGAAAGTACAACATAAACACTGTTATATCAGCTGATTTACTTATAGTTAAAACATGCGGTTTTCATTTTTTGATTCTAAAAACTTCATAGAATTTTCAAACCAAGGAAAATACGTGTATCTCAAAGATGAAAGGAAAGCGCTAGATAACGGTTACAGGTTTATTATTTAGTAAAAGTCATCCAATTTGATGTAGGTACAAGTTTTCATGGCTTCCATGACAGTCTTACCCATGGAGTTAGAAAGAAGATAATAGAACTTCTATTGATGAAAAGCTTGAAAATACGATGCTTATATTATGATGCTATTATATAGATAGATATTTGCGTCTCGGACAGTTCTTAACTCCTTTCCTTTAACTTTCAGATCTCTTCCGTAATACGGCTGAATAGATCAACTTTGCTGAAATATTCGGTTTCCATCTGCCTCACAATCGTCAAACATTTTTGTAGGGTTATCCATTACATAAAACAGAAAGTTGTAAAGAACCTAGTTGCCCCAACTGGGAATCGAATCTTGGATCTCCGAACTGGCCATTCGATGCTCCACCATTGAGTGAGACGATATTGCAACTTCTTATCTTTGAAGTGGGCTCTGCATTCTCCACCCTCTAATGTCAGATTGGCGTATAACTGCCAATCTGACAGCCCACCTCCTGCTATTTTTACCTCATGTTACCTTCCTGATCGTACTACTTTTTACCCAGGTCAGTATCCTGAGTGATTGTTATCCTCTTGCTTTGAAATCGGCGCTCCATGTACTCGAATCCATTGAATCCGTGCTAATCGTACTGGGATCACTCCCAGACTTAAGTCATATTTGCACTAACTTACAGGGGTAATTCGTTTGGGCCCCATTGCAAAAAACTTGCTGCCTGAACCGGGAATGAAACCCTGAATCTCCTGAGCTATTGGGACGATATTGCAAGCTTTTATCTTTGAAGTGGACTTTGCAAAGTATGACTACACAATTAGCATTATATGTATTAGTATAATACAATAAAAACACCAGTAGTGGCGTCACACGAAAATTATCTATTGAGTTGGGCCAGCGAAAAGCTAGCTATTCCCTATCAAACCTTCCATTAGGAAGAATATAAGGCGATTACTTTTCCTCAAATCACCTTAGATCTCACCTTCGAAATTACAACGCCATAGCCCAAAATGGCGAACGAGCAGAAAGGCGCGTTTCTCATATAATCACCTGACCGGCGTTAATCATCTTGCCCGTGATTAGCATCATACATGGGCATCATTACATAATTTTAAAGAGAGTCACGGGAAATTGGGAGTCGACTCCCGTTTACTCCCAGAACATCATTTCTTTCGGGTAAATGATTCGGGAGTGTTGTACAAGGGGAAATACTCTTAAAATTTCTCGAATTCTTCATAGTGTAGTAATGATCCTTTCTCATTCGGGTAATGCGTTCAAGGAATTGCATCCAATAAATTATTTTGTATGCACAAGAAAGAAACTGTATAATATGCACTGAACTGACTAACTGATTCAGTGATAAATCAAAATGAACGGGCATTTCAGCTATGTATGTAAAATCTCGGTTCGGGCCTCATTTTATTATCCATCGCATCTTTTATGTCAACAGAAAAATGTAGTATTTTGAAAAATTCAAATTAGGGGCGCCAATGCGAAGAAATAATCAAAAAACTAAAAACAACTTTTCTCAATGATCGAGCACTTACCCATACACACACACACGCACGCACGCACACACATCACCTCAAAAACGTTTGATTCGCGTTCAGAGATACTTGAAACGTGTTCTCCCGTTGAAAACTCAAATTTAAATTTTCGATCCCGTCCCAATACTTTCCAGTTTCTTTTTACATTATATTATTTATATAAGGATGAAGGTAATAAATTTTATCGGAATAGCATTTTTGACTGGATTATATAAATTAAGGCCTTCGGATTTACAGATTACTGGAAAATTATTGGGATTTTGAATTTTTTACGATATCTGTTTTACTTTAGCAAAATTTTTTCAAACTCATAATTTCGTATAGCGAGAACAAAGATTCTTATACATCTTCTTAGGCGAATTAAATTTAATATTTTAATAGAATGCTTTTTCATATTTTTTGTAAATTTGTTTTAAATGTAACCAGGATGTTTTATTTTTCAGATCTGCACGTGGAGGTAATTTGAAATAGCGAGAACAGAGATTCTTATACTTTTTTGTAAGAATTAAATTAATAGAAGATTTTAAATAGCAATATCACTTAGACTACTATAGGAAATAGCACATAATACTGAATGTAAGCTTTTTATGTTATATATTCCGCACGAAGAAAAGGTATACGGCTAGTAAGGAGTAAAACACAGAGTAAAAAGACACAGTTTCCTTGTTGCCAAAGTGCAACAATTAAATTTCTTTATATATATTGAAATGGATGTTGAATCCGTCCATTCCTCTGGCGGCAGTTTTTGCGCTCCTGGCGTTCTCAACGTTCCTTTCTGTGTCAATATTATGAATTGCTATAAACAATCTAGAGTAAAATATCATTTTTCAAGGTGTAGTAGTGAACAATTAGTGCAGTACAAAAGGGATATGGGCAGAGCGAAAAAACGGCTTTTTACTTTCTCTTCAATACATGATAGTGTATAGAGAAATTATGGGAATCATGCCGAAAATCGCAACTCGGGTTTCCGACGGATCAGACGATTTGGAACCTCTAGAATACAAAAAATTTATTTTTAGCGTGATATCTGTGTGTGTGCCTTTCCGTCTGTGAGTCTGTGTGTCTTCTGTTCAATGTATGTATCTATTAACTCAAAAACTAATGGATCGAATTTCATAAAATTTAGTATGTAAGTCACATGAGTATGAACCTGGTTCTGATTAGCTTTTGTTACGGTTCGTGATAAAAAGAACCCGCCTTTTTTGTGCGAAATGGCTCCCAAAAATCTCATCCATTCTAGCTGAAATACCAACTGACTAAATTTCACAAAATTTGGTAGATAAGTTACTTGTGTGATATTCTGGTGATTTTGGTACGATTCGAAAAATAACAAACTACCTTTTTTTACGAAATGCCCCGCAAGAATGACGAAATCTAAAAAGAAAGACTACGTATGCTGAAATGTATCAATTAAATTATTGTTTTATATGCAATTTTTGACGAGGTAAAAAATAAGATCAAATCCATTACTCTGGAATTAACTGTTCTCGAGATATTTGAGATTTTCCACATTTTCGTTATGCTGCCTTTGGAAAAATGTCCATTTATCAACTAAAGGCAAAAATTTAATTAAAAAATCTGATGTGGGCAGTACATAACTTTGCTTGCATACTCATATTCCCCTTCACTTTATGTCTTCAATAATTCATTGATTTCAATTTCATAACATAACACCCATAATTATTTTAAATTACACTGAATTTGCATTTTCAATTAAATTTTCGTTCTCATTTGGTAAATGGACTTATTTTCATAAGTGGCGTAGCGAAAATGCGAAAATCTAAAATGTCTCAAAAATGGCTAGTCGTAGTGTAATGGGGTTGGTCTTATTCTGTTCATCCTTTAAAAATTACGTATAAAACAAGCATTTAATTGATATATTTCATCATACTCGTATGTAGTTTTTCATATAAATTTTGATGAGTTTTGCGCACCATTTCGCAAAAAGAGGCAGTTTATATTTTTCCGAATCGTACTAAAATCTAATCAGCACCAGGGTAACCCACAAATGACTTATCTACCAAATTTTGTAAAATTTGATTTATTACAATTTAGCTATAGTGGATACAGGCAATTTTTGCGGGCCATTTTATAAAAAAAGCGGGTTCCTTTATCCAGAATTGTACCAAAAACTAATCAGCACCAGGGCCACACACAAGTAACTTACCTACCAAATTTTATGACATTAGTTTTTGAGTTAGAGTGGATACATACATTGCACAGACAGACACACAGACCTCACGCTAAAAATAAATTTTTGAATTCTAGAGGTCCCAAAACGTGTAGATCCGTCGAAAACTCGAGTTGTGATTTTCGGCATGATTCTAATACTTTCCCTATCATGTATTGCAAGGAAAGTAAAATGCAACTTTAGTGTTATTTTGTGCAATTAAACTCATGTTAATGAATTATTAAAGAGATAAAGATAAGATGAATTTGAGTCTACGAAGAAAGTCACTTGCTTCTCACATAAGAATTTTATTTTCCCTGAAATACATGGTAATGTATGGGGAAAGTATTGGATTCATGTCGAAAATCGCAACTCGAGCTTTCGATGGAGCTACACGTTTCGGGACCTCTAGAATACGAAAAAACTATTTTTAGCGTAACATTTGTGTGTGTGTCTGTCTGTCTGTCTGTACAATGTATGTATCAACAACTCTAACTCAAAAACTAATTGACCAAATTTCATAAAATGTTAAAGTCACGTGTTGGTGACACTGGTGCTGATTAGATTTTGGTATAATTCGGGATAAAAGGACCCTCCTTTTTTGCGAAATGGTCCGCAAAAATCACATTTATCCACTCTTGCTAAAAAACTAATGGACCAAATTTCATAAAATTTGGCAGATAAGTCACTTGTTGGATAGCTTGGTGCTGATTAGATTTTGGTACGATTGGAACGATTAATGCGATTAGTATGATCAATTGGAAAAAGAAGAACCTGCCTTTTTTAAGAAATGGCCAGCAAAATTCGCCCAAATAAAAGACTACGTATGCTCAAATGTATCAATTAAATACACGTTTCATACGCAAAAAGTCGAGAAAAAGAATAAGACCAACCCCATTACTCTACAATTAACGGTTCTGAGATATTTTAGTTTTCTCACATTTCTGTTACGTCGCATTTGAAAAAAATGTCTAATAAAATGTACCGAATAAAATGTCTAATAAAATGTACCGAAATATCTAGTTACCGAATAAAAACAAAATTTAATTAAAAAGTTCAAATTCAGTGTTACTCTCTGCACAATTACACTCAATAAATTCTTAAAGAAATAAAGAGAAAATGCATTTGAGTCTGTAGTCAAAGTTATGTGTTGTCCACGTCAGATTTTTACTTTTTCAGTCTTGCTGTTGCGGTTTAGATGGTATACGTTTTTCTTATATAAATTAAATAGTTTAATTTAATGGTCTTGTTTTAAAGAGGAATATTCTTATTCTTCTTGAAAAGTTCCAGTTGAAATACTTTTCTTATAAGTTAAGCCTTTTTATTTAATGAAAAGTTTCTACGTTTTATACAACGCCGTTCAACAGCTATAAAGTACAGAGTAAAATGTTCGATCAAAATATTTCTACGCCCGTTGAAAATAATTTCGAGTGGTATTCATCTGTCCCATTTTATTACATTTATGTATTTCTTTGAGTATCAATATTTTTTCGTTTCTTTTAAATACATTTTAGTAGTTTAGTTAATTTGAAATATGTTTACTAAGCAATATTTTTTTCGAGGACAACCTATTAGACAATGTTGCATTAGAGCTTAAATTTCATGGCCAAGTTATCTAAGGACGGGTAGTAATTACCCCCACATCGCCTTCCCAACGAAATGCAAAAGTTAGAATATCATATATATAGAGAGTGATTCAAAAGTTCGGAGCAAAAGTAAAACGCTATAAAAAATATCTATGGTTCAGAGAAACATGCGGTTTGCAGATTAATATTCACCGTGGTGGTGGTGGTGGTGTGGTGTGTGTGTGTGTGGGGGGGGGGGGTTGTGTGGTATGAAACAAAATAGTTCAAACTCTCGACACTCGAGGGGCTGCGGCAGATAAAGCCATGGAGATGACTTAGGCATGGAGGTGATTGCACACATGACTGGCCTGCGAGATCTCTAGATCACAGGTCTATAGAGGAAAGCCCCAGTTCTTACTAGCACTGAAAGGCGCCTTACGGCAGGAGGTAGCAGCCAGTCCCGTTATTACGCTGTTTCCTGCTGTATCAGACGTAATACCGCGACTGCACTCTGTACTGGAATGTGGTGGTGGACACATTGAGCACTTGCAGCTGTAAATCATGCTGAAATAAAATATCTCATTCCACAATTAATACCTCGCATTGTTTTCTTTGCAGCAGCGCTCCCCTAGTGTCGAGATTTTGAACAATTTTTTTTTCATGCCATACAAAAAACCCCCCACTACGGTGAATATAAATTTGCAAACCGGATGTCTCTCCGACCCATAGATATTTTTTATAGAGTTTCACTTTTGCTCCGAACTTTTGAATCACCCTGTATATATATATTTATGAATATATATATATATATATATATATATATATATATATATATATATATATATATATATATATGTGCCATATTTTGAACTTTAAAATTTTGAAAATTTTCCGAGTAAGATAAAATCTGTCTCATAAGTTTAAGCACAATTGGGAAATGCGAATTACTAGAGAACAATACAAAATAAAACATACATTATTCGTCTATTAAGTAGATACTGCAAATCCATTTATATAATCCATATCAAAATGTATAAATACTTTTTTTTATCATGACTTTGATACAAAATAAAAAAAAATAGCCGGTTATAGACTGTCTCAGAAGTTTAAGCACAGTACAAAAAATTCTGGTATAAAACATAGATAATGAAGTTACTTATTGATAGCATTTCCATGGTTTCGTTTCACTTCAAACAAACGTGTTTCCATTGACAAAATCAACTTTTGAAATATTTCTGGTTGCAGGGAGTACCATGTTTCCTCAATAGCCAATATAAGTTTCTGAACAGAGTTACATTGCTTTTCATTGTCGTAAATTTAACGGGTTAAGATACTCCAGATAGTCTCAATAGGGTTCAAGTATGGGCTCAAAGATGACCAGTCCAAAACTCGGATATTTTGCTCTGAAAGCTATTGTTTGGTAGAACTGGAGGTGTGTATGGAGGCATTGTTGCGCTGAAATTCCCATTCAGACCCACACAGAAGTTCACCGAATGGAAGCAAATGTTTTTGAAATGTCTCTTGATATTTCATTGAATTTCGTCTTCCCTGAGCAATGGCAAAGGCGGTCGGACCATTAAAACCAAATGCCTCCCAAACCATCACAGATTTATCGCCCTGTTGTCTACTGAACAGGGTCCTTTCCTCTTTCCTGAGGTCTTGCCAATAATAGTTCCAGCCATCAGGGCCATTCAAATTCCATTTTTTCTGGTCGCTGAATATTACCGAGATCTATTTGTCTCCATAAGACATGTATTTTCGATCCCACTCCATTTTGTCCTTCTTATGACGCGGTTTTAAACATAGTTTGCGAACCATTTTCTTCTAAACAATGTTGCTGCATTCCCTGATACGTCTATGTATTGTGCCCGTTGAGATATTTACGCCGAAGTTATTTTTTCATTGACGTAAGGACATGTTTTGTGTTGACACCAATCTTGAATCCGTCGATCTGTCTGCACACTCGTTACACGAGGCCGTCCACGTCTTGGATTTCTATCGAAATGGTAGTCCCTGGCAAATACTTAATATATACCACGTTTTGCTCGATTTAAAGTAATAGCAATTTCACGAACAGTCTTACCTTCAGGTTTTAACTTTAAAATCCTTGAATTCCCCACTTTCGTTAACTCCAACATTTTGATTCACGAGCAATAGTTAGCTCTTTGCTTTCCTACCACTCAGGAGAAACGTCGTTGCAACGTCATCATCACGTGTTTGTAAAATTTTGCATAAAGTGCTTAAACTTTTGAGACAGTGTTTTTCCGTGAAACTTTTCAAAACGTGTAATTTTTAACACATTTTTAGTGTTGTACACAATAAAATGGGTTTATTTTATTTCATTTCGATTACATTTTGATTAGTTAGTGTTAAATTTTATTTCAAATTTTTCCTTTTAATTTTATGAGTATCTTTATTCTGTGCGTAAACTGTTGAGACGGACTTTACACCCGGACACTCCCGGGGAAGGAGGGTACGGTCCCTGTGGATGCCTCCCCCACTGGGTTCCGGTCTAAATTGGTGGCACTTCCCGGCCGTCCAAACAGTTACCTTACACCTTTCTGGTAGGTCGGACGGTCTGGGTCTCAACAACAACAACCCGGACACTCCCGCAACTTATATATTGCTAATAGTGCCTTCTTGTGCAGTACAAAATCTTTCTTTTTTAGATTAAACTACTAAACACTAATTGAAGTGTCGAAAGCCCAGACCACCCGACTCGTCCGAGGACTTAGAGCAGCTGTTTGGATGGCCGGACTAACTGAAGTGTGGAATGTGGAAGACCCAGGCCGTCCGACTCATCCAAGGATTTGAGTAGCTGGTTGGACGACCGGGAAAGGAAGCTAGCAGATGCCGACTTCCAGGGACAGCGACCGCTCTGGAGGTTTATTAAAAATCCAGTTTTTTTAAAATTTAGGAATAAATTCGTAAGACAGACAGTTTTACTGACAAGAAATACGGACATAACGAAGACAGGTACTGTAAACAGACACAAATATGGACACGAAACATTCAGAAAAACATCAAGGATAATAATAATGAGACATTGCACAACATGATATAGATGATGAAGTAAATACAAAATGACATGGGAGGTTGATAATAAAAGATGAAAGTGTTTTCAATTTAACAGTAGTGTTATCAGTTATCATATTTACAATTTAATATATACAAGTTTGTACAAACAAAAGCAGGAAAAGGGGAACAGCAGAGGAATCTTCATTGATCAGGAAAGTTAAAAGCAGTAAAGCCCGACGAACTTGTCAATTTACTTTATTGGAGATGTCTCTTGCAATGAGGACACAGTTCTTAAGATAAAAAATGGATTGACTGTTGCGGCTGACACTGGAAAACCAAGCCGCTTCATTTCCAGGAGCAGGTTTAGAAAGATGAAATTTCTTAGTTAAGGGGCAAGAGAAAACAAAGTGATCTACGTCGCCAAAAGAGTTGCATAAGCAGTTCGAGGATTTTTTATGTTTAAAATAGTATAAATAATCAAGAAAAGGACCATCTGAAGTGTTGAAAACCCAGGCCGTCCGGCTCGTCAACAAGGACTTGAGCATCCATTTGGACGGCCGGACCACTTAACTTTCTCATACCATAATACATTAAATGGCTTGCTGATTTTTTTTTTCATATTTTACCAGAAAAACTTTGTAAAATCGGTATCGTGGGACCAAATGATTACAATTATAGCGTGTTATCCTTCGCTTTAAAGGACTATTTCTATTGATACCATACTTGGAAATGTACCCCCCAGGGGGTGGTAACTTGCCCCCACGTGAGGATTAATGGCATCACGAACGTAAAAATTGTATCGCGGCTATTTTTCATAACAATGACTAAAACTTGTAAAGAGCCTTGTTGACCCAACTGGGAATCGAACCCTGGATCTCCAAACTGGACTGCCGACATTCTACCGTCGAGCTACTGGGTGGAAATTGTAGGCTCTTATTGTCGCAGTGGACTCTGCATTCTCCACCCTCTAATGTCAGATTGGTGTGCAACTGACAATCTGATATATCTCCTGCTATTTTTACCTCAGGTTAGCCTACTGATACGACTATTTTCACCCAGGTTAGTTCCTATGTGTTCATTACCTCTTAGTCTGAAGTCGGCGCTTAATTTTACAGAGTTCCCTGAATCCGTACTAGTCGAACTAGGGTCCCTTTCAGACCTCCAACATTTTTGCACTAACCTACAGGGTTGATTTATTTGGGCGCCATTGCTCCAACCAGGAATCGAACCCTGTATCTCCGAAATGGACAGCCGATGCTGTACCGTTGAGCTACTGGGATGAAATTGCAAGCTCTTATTTTTGAAGTGCAAACTATTAAATCTCGAGATTATTGAGCTATAAATAATGAACCCTTTTTATGCATAATTATGTCAAATTCTGTCTTATGCCGCCATAAAGAAGTGGAAAATTTAAAGCCATAAAGAATTAGAAACGTTTTCGCTCAATTAAAAAATATTCAATCTAGTTCTCGATATCTTTGATAACACAGCCGAATATTAAATTTCGTTAAAATTCATTAATATTTGTAGCAGCTATCGTCTACACAAGAAATCGACTGCAGACAGACAGACATCACTTCAATAATAGTCGAAACGTGTTCAGGAGGTCCTAAAGCATATATTGGCGTCAAAATCTTGAATTCGAAAATTTTTAGAAAAACAATACTTCCTTTATGCAAGATTACATAGTATGAGAAATAATAATAATAGTTTAAAATTTGCAATTCCATATATAAAACTAGGTACACCCCTATGAGTAGCGTAATAATAATACCTTAAATTTTCAATTCTATATATGAACTAGGCGCACTCCTATGAGTAGCGTAATAATAATACCTTAAATTTTCAATTCTATATATGAACTAGGCGCACCCCTATGGGTAGCGTACCTCGACTGAGAATCACTAGTTTATTGTTGAAACATGATTACACAAAACAGCGTCATCAAGAATTGAAAAATTGTCTTGAGTTTTCAGCTTAAAACTTGGCTCAAGACAGTAAAAAGCGTTCTCTCCTTTGGCCCGCTTTGTGATCTTCGCTAAACCTATTATAAAAGGATATGAAATACTCTTCTGGAAATAGCTCTAAATGGGTGGATTTCATTTGGAAAATCAAGCTGGGCGTGGGACTACTTTATTCAGCGTCGTTTTCCAAAGTGCTTGGCCTCGTTCCCAGGTGACCCACCCCGTCTTTGAGTTATAGCCTCGCACACAGGTAGTGTTGCGCATCAGACTAATGGTTCGTATTAAATTTATTGCATTTCTTGCGCACTGTCTATATTTGAACATAGAAGTTTTTCATATCAAACATATCTCCTACTACGAGTGAGCCTGAAAGTCATCAGAGATATATCGGCTGTCATCTCGAAGGAAACACAAGGCTAAGCAGAAAAAAAGTGATAACGGATTAATCATATAGTATGCCTCGTTATGAAGAAATTTATGAGAACGTGCGATAACCAATCAAATATTTATTTTGAAGACTAAAGGGTAATAAAAATAATAAAATATTTGCGAGGGGGGGGGGGGGATAATGGGATAAAATTCATAACTAGAGTTTTCTGGTCGCACCCCACGCTAAGCCAATGTTCAGAAGTTACAAATAGTTAAATTCAAAATATGTAAAAAATTATAAACGATAAATTCAAAATATGTAAAAAATTATAAACGATCAGTTTAATTAATGTTTTTATAATATAGGTCTGAAGAATGTAATTTATTGTTCATTACTTTTCAATATTGAATTATTCCAGTTCTAAACACAGGAATGACTAAACATTATATCTAGTTCAAATTTTTTAGATAACGTATCTAAGAATTCGATAACGGTAGGTGTATTCGTTTCTGAGTTATCGTATCATTATTCGTTTCTGAGTTATCACATCTCGTGCACATCTGAGTTATCGTATCCACATCGCGCACACACAGACGTGAACCTTTCCAGAAGTGTTCGAAAGGGGTTCATCTGTCCGAACCTCGAATTCGAAAGTTTTGGGGTAAACAATATTTTCTCTATACAGTAGTACGAAAAAGTAAAATTAATTCCCTAAATAATATCACATTTGAGCTCCCAATCGTTCGTTCTTCGATCATCTCCTACAAAATCTTCTACAGCCGTCCATGCAAAAGGACAATGGACCAAGTCAATAAGTCCAGACCGCAGATATAATATGCACTAGTTTATACTAATATATTTTGCATCTACGGACTTGAGACGTGGTTATGGCCCTCTTACAAGACTCCCTAGTAGCATTTAATATTGGTCCAGTATTGTATATAAATGCTACTAGGGAAATATTTCCATTAGAAATATATACATTAGGAATATTTCCAATGTGGGCAAATATTGGGGTTATATTGGCCTCCCATATTGGCAAATATTTTCATTACAGTATTACGCCAATATTGGTGTTATATTGGAAATATTGGCGAAATATTGTCCCAATATTTTAAGCCAATGTTGGGCCAATTCTGTCAAAATATCCACCTTTCTTTTTGTCCAATATTTGAGCCAATAATGGATTGCTACTAGTGCTGTTACACAGTAGGCTTACGCCCGGCCTTCCAAATAGACACTCAAGTCCTCAGGACGAGTCGGACGGTCTGGGTCTTCAACAGTAGGCTTACGTGACCATGACATAAAGAGACCTTCATCCAATGTGTATGTCAGTAAAGCATTAACTGCTTTTAATATGGAAATCAAACGTCATTTTGAGTGCAGACAGGATTGCCCATACAAATTATGGGTGCCCTACAAACATTTATCACAGGTCCTCTACATATTAAAATTCTCTCTCCTTGTGAATCTTTCATGTCTTCCTGTTTCTAGAAAGAAGAAAAAGCAGAGGGCGAGCCCCTTTACTTGAGTGGTGTGCGTCCCCTTTCTCCATGGGTGGCTCTGCCACAGATACGTATAGGGGCCACTTTCATGTGGTTTTTCTGAGGTGATTTATTTCACTCATGCTCGAACTGAAAGTATTCCCTTGAAATTGAGCTGGGTTCGCAAAGATGCTTCACATCGCAGAGTTAGTACCCTAGGTTAGTACATTTAACACCGCATTCATCTAAGAAGGTAAGCTCATTTCGCGAAATAGCCTGCATGTTAGAATACATCTCATGAGAGGCAAGTTATCAGGTTTATGCCATGCGAAATCACATCCACATGCAAATTTTGTAACAGACCATCCTCCACAACGATCACGTGATACTCTGTGTTGCCCCTTACGTGCGTCCTCTTTCCCAACATTTCCAAAATTCCGAGCTTGCTCCTCTTCACCATTGAATCGATTTAGAATTTGATATGAAGCAGTTAAATAAATCTCAGTGCACTACAAATGGCTGTGGATGAATGAGGGGAGGTGTGTCTGGAGGGGGGGGGGACTTAGCGTTTTCGAATAATCTGCCATTGTTCGAACACTCGAGATATGCGTGTACAGTAGATAGATAATGGAACGATTGAGTCCTTCGATTGCCATTAATAATGCATATATTTGAAAATTCACAAAGGAAGTGTATACATGACCCCATTTTCATGCAATCATTGGTTTGTAAACGGGTGCGAAAACCCTATAGAAGACCCTTTTGATTCAGTGGAATTATGAACGAATGAGGAAAAGAGAATGTATATTTCTGACAA
Organism: Amaurobius ferox; assembly: GCA_951213105.1. Lineage (NCBI taxonomy): Eukaryota > Metazoa > Arthropoda > Arachnida > Araneae > Amaurobiidae > Amaurobius > Amaurobius ferox. The sequence goes on along the minus strand of OX578135.1, from coordinate 169,802,890 downwards.
AGTTAACAGGAAGGTAGAGGACAAAAATCGGCGGTGACTCCAATCAGATGGAGCCTAAATGGTTTTGCGTAAATAACATTTTGTAAAACAAAACTCAACTTTTGTAACATAAACAAGAAAGATCAATCATGCATAAAGCATTGATCATGAAACACTTTCCAACTTCAATGCAATTTTATTTAAACATCTCTAAAATGCAATACATTCCTAGGTAATATTTTAAAAATTATCACAATACTACATTAATTTATTATATTTGAAAATTTAAAATTTCATCGAAAACATGAACTTCGTTCAAATGACGGCATTGAAATATAAATTGCTTGGTTTAAACATCTCTGAAATGCGATACATTGCTCGGTAATATTTTTAAAAATATCATAATGCTACAATAATTTATTATATTTGAAAACTTCAGTGAAAACAAATGAAATTTATTCAAATGACGTCATCGAAATATAACATGCCTGGCTCTCTCTATAAAAGCAGCATTTCATTCATAAATATTTTTCCATTCATTTTATTCACCATAATACTAGAATAATTTATTTTATTTAAAAACTTAAGATCATACAGGTACAAGTAATTAAACTCTATGCTTAAAACTTCATTGAAAAAATCGTCCTTCTTTCCGTAAATTCAATGAATATTTCATTCATATCAACTATATTACAGACTCCATGAGCTAAATAATTTTGCGTTAAAAAAATGCAGCAATTCTTATAGAACTCATTGTACATATTTTGCTGTTTACATTTTCCATAAGAGAAAAGTAGGCTTCGTTGTAGAAATAATCAAATTTGGATGATCATTTAAACTCAACTAGATTGTAATTGCGTTGTTTCAGTACGTAGATGTACAGAATTTAAGCAGAAATAAAGCGGTTTTAGGACGGATACAACACTAAATATGAATTAAAAAGAACTTTAAAAATCACGATTTTGACACAAGATGAATGCCATAATTTATTTTGAAGTGGGTCACGTGATCTCTTCATATAATGGGCAATTATTATTTTAATTTTTATTTAAAAATCTACTGAATATCTTTTGCTGAAATTTTTTTTATATATTTTATGGGATAATGTGAATATTTCATAAAACTTTCGAAGCAGTTTGTGAATTTAAAATCCGCTTAAAAAATGTTTGAAAAATTAAGTCCCATAGGGTTCAATGTATTCATTTTTTCAACTTGGGTTCAATCCAAAACTAATTAGGGGATATTATTCATTTATATACCCGTAGGTTTCATAGACCGTCTGAACAACATACTAAAATTTCATTTTGATAAAGTCATTTTTACGGCAGTTATCGTGCTAACGGACAGACAGATAGAAAGAACAAACTCATAAACACTTTTCAACTTTGTTTTGTTAAAAAAATAACTCGATCCAAAATCTGAATATATACACTTATAAGCTTTCAAAGAGCTACAAATGCTTGCTTATTGTTTACAGCTATCTATTTTAGTTTTTAAGATATAAGTATTATAATCTTAAAAAACGTAAAATTTTCATACTTCTTCAACTTGACAAGACGATGACTCGAAAACTATAAAAGCTTTTTTTAATAATTAATATAGATTTAAATACTAAATTTCCTAGTACACATTTCTGTCGTTTACTACTTATTTTGTATAGTTTACTATACAGGGTGTCCCAAATACATTGAACTCGGCTTTTATTCCTTAAATATTGATCTTAGACATATATAATAAAATACAAAGTTGCGTAAAACAGGTACTTTTATGAAATTGATAAAAATTTTCAGGGGATTAAATTTGAAGAAATACAAAATGTAAATTTTTATACGGCTCCCGTATAAAAACATTTCTAATGAGTAAAATGTGTCCTATACAGTAATAAGGTGATGTTCAAAATTTCAGCATTTTATCATAAAAAGTCACAGATATATGTTTAAACAAAGTTGGTGAGGGATTAATCATAAATTAAAATGTAACAGTTTACAGCAAGAGTGCAAATGACGCAACGCAGAAATGCATCATAGGCAAATAATATCTGCCTCTTATCTTTAATGGATCTTTGGCATGGATGGTAAACATTTTAAACAAGCTTTGCAATTTTTGTGTACAGTTATTATTTCTACACAGTGTAGATACTTTTGTACCAATAAATAGCAAAATTATTATTTATTTATGTAATCATTGTTTTCTTTCGTAATTTGTGTATGATCCATGAAACGCGATCTGCCGACATGATTTTTCCCCTCTGAGAACCCAAGTCGAGGCATCGAAAAGTGGTTTAAGTGACCTTTTTTGTTTTTTCATATCTCTGGGACTTTTTATGATAAAATGCTGAAATTTTGTAAATAACCTTATTAGTGTACTGGGCACATTTTACACATTGGAAATGCTTTTGTACTGGGGTCGTATGAAAATTTAAATTTTGTATTTCTTAAAATTTAATTCCCTTGAAAATGTTAATCGATTTCATGAAATTCTGCCCCTTTTTTTACGCAACTTTATAATTTATTATATATGTCTAAGATCAATATGTAAGGAATAAAAGCCGAGGTAAATGTTTTAAGACACCTTGTGTATTTCGAGTGAAAGTTAGAAAAATGATAAAAAAAAAAAAAAACTCGCTCAGAGAGCTAATGTTTAAAGTTTTTCGCAAAAGAAAGTTCAAAATATTGAACTTTTTTTTATATATTCATAATCTGGACCCTATTTCCGACAGCACAAGAAACATTATTTATATTTTTATCAATTAGGTTCGAGGTATAAGCGTCCAAAGTGTTTACATTCTTCGCAACGGTCATTTTCCCGCCCGAAAAACTCCAACCATAGACGTTATTCACATCAAAACTTCGTTAAGTTAAAGAATCCACACATTAACAGCTCCTTCCCGGTCGTCCAAATAGTTACTCTAAGTCCTCTGGACGAGTCGGACGGCCTGGGGTTTTCACACATTAACAGCTATCAATAAATAAAATCTAGAATGTTGTCGTATTATAATAATGGTTTGATTTTTAGTCAATCATCCCCATAATTTAAATTAAAAACTGTTTTTTTTTTCCATTTTTCAATAAGTAAATTATTCTAAATAGACATTTCAAATGAATTCTTTTACTATTGTCACCATCTAGTTAATGCATGTTTAATGAATGTATAGCAACAAAGCTGAGTCAATAGCAGGTTATAGTTTCCAAGACGTATTCAAATTAATCTTGCTTGAAGTACAGTTTTGAATATTTAATTGTTATATTCGTTTTCGTAGGAATATGGTTCCCATTCCTTTTGAAAGGACCATTTGCAGGAACTCATCCAATATCCCTGTTTTTTTAACACTTTACAACATAGTTGAAAAGTGTTTATGACTTTGTTCATTCTGTCTGTCTGTCTGCCCGTTAGCACGATAACTTCCGTAAAAATGACTTTATCAAAATGAAATTTTATTATGTTTTTCAGACGGTCAGTGGGACCTATGGGTATATAAATAAATAATATCGCCCAATTAGTTTTTGATTGATCCCGGATTGAAAAAATGAAATACATTGAACCCTATGGGGCCTAATTTTTCAAACATTTTTTAAGCAAAGTTAAAATTCACAAATTGCTTCGAAATTTTTAGGAAATATTCACATTATCCCACAAAATAGATTAAAAAAATTTCAGTAAAATATGTTAAGTAGTGTTTTAATTAAAAATTATTTAATATAGGAAGAAAAACAAATTCAATTAAATTCTAACTTTTGCGAAATCCTCCAGAAAGAAAAAAGAGATATATTATATAATAAATATCTTTCCAAGAGTTTTAACTATGTTGTATATGAGAGAGGCTTCACATTTTAAAATAAATTTGGTAGATAATAATACTTCAAATTTTTTTTTAATTTTATATTACTCTTCATGATATACTTACTTGATGGCATTTTTAATGCACTTTCCTATGTCCTAGAGAGTTAAAATTTTGTACACAGCTTACATTTGTAGGACATTTTATTCTACAAAAATTTGGCGGATCTTTATAGATACTACATTTTTTTCGAAATGGCCTGCAAATAATCCCCGTTCACTTCTATAAATCATTGCTGTAATATTGTTAAAAAGTTTGATGTGGGCAGCACATGTCTTTCCCTATAGACTCATATTCACATTCTCTTTATTTCTTCAATAATAATTTGAGTCTATCTGCACAAAATAACAGCCATAAGTATTTTAAATGACATTGAATTTGCACATTAAACTTAAATTTGGTTCTCATTTGATAGCTGGACTTATTGTCAAAGGTGGCGTAGCGAAAAGGCGAAAAAACTAGAATATCTCAAGAACGGCTAGTCCTAAAGTAATGGAGTTAGTCTTATTTTTTTTGTTGTCAAAAATCACGTATAAAATAGGAATTTAATTGATATAATTGAGCACACGTAGTCTTTTATTTTTATATTTAGCGATTTTTGCGGGCCATTTCGCAAAAACAGCCGGTTCCTTTCTCCCGAATCGTACTAGAATAACCTACAAGTGATTTATATACCAAATTTTGTTAAATTTGGTATATAAATCATTTGTAGATTATTGAAATATTATACACCAAATTTTGTTAAATTTAGTCTATTAGTTTTTAGCTAGAGTGGATAAAGGCAATTTCTGCTGGTCATTTCGCAAAGAAGGCAGATTCTTTTATTACGAATCGTACTATAATCTAATGAACATCAGGGTTTCCCACAATAAACTTACCTACCAAATTTTATGAAATTCGGTCCATTAGTTTTTCAGTTAGAGTGGATGCAATATCCTCACAGACACACAGAAACGCACACAGATACACCCTTACACACACAGACGTATTCCTAAAAATAGTTTTTTCGTGTTCTAGAAGTCCCAAAATGTGTAGATACTTCGAAAATTCGAGTTCCGATCTTCGGTACGATTCCAATACTTTGAATACATACACACACACATATATTATCTGTGTATCTGTGTGTCTAAATTCCGTGCCTACGCAATTACAATAGTTGTGATTTTAAATGATCTCTAAACTTTTATTATTTCTTCAACGAAGCCTAATTTTAACTTATGCAGAATGCAAATATCTCAAACGATTGTAAGGTGAGTTATATAACAATTGATGAATTTTTTTCACACAAAATTTTTTTAGCTATGGAGTCTGGAATACAAGTTATATGAATAAAATATTCATTGATTTTGCATAGAGAATAAGATGATTTATATTTCGATACAGTTTTAAATATTTAAGTACAATAAATTACTGTAGTACCGTGAAAATGTAAAAGATATCACCACTGAATGTATCACAGTTTAGAAATTTTAAAATGAAATTGCTTTTCAGTTGGAAAGTGTTTCATAATCAATGCTTATGCATGATTGATCTTTCTTGTTTATGTCTGCAGATGTCATATTCGAAGTTGTTATGTGTCATAGTTATTTATGCGCTTATCGGATTGTGGATATAAGGCATACATTTCTTTTTATTGTTGCTGCTGAGATATTCTGATGTCCCCCCCCCCCCCCCCCACACACACAATGAATACTAACTTTTATTTTTTTCTGGGATATTTTCATATTTTTACTTTTCCAACAATACATAGTAATGTATAATGAAATTTTTGGAATTGTGTCGAAAATCGGAATTCGAGTTTAAGACGGATCTACCAGTTTCGAGTACTTTAGATAACGAAAAAACAAATTTTAGCGTAATGCCTGTGTGTCTGTCTGTATATCTGTTTGTCTTTGCAATATCCAGTCTAGCTCAAAAACTAATTGTTCCAATTTCACAAAATTTGGTAAATAAGACACTTGTGAGTCACCCTGCTGCTGATTAGACTATGGCACGACTGAATTTTTTTGCGAAATGGTCCTCAAAAATCTACAAAATCTAAAATAAAAGATTGCATATGCTCTAAAATGCACGAATTAATTAAATTCTTATTTTATGCATAAGTTTTGACGACGAAAACAATAAGACCAACTCCATCCTAACTCTAAAACTAACCGTTCTTGAGATCTTTTAATTTTTTGCATTTGAGCCTTTGAAAACACATCCAGGCTCCAAATGAAAACGAAAATTCAATTAAACTAAAAATTCAGTGAATGTTCAAATAATTATCCGTGCTATTTTCTGCAATAAGTTTGAGTCGGCAGGGAAAGTCATGTGTAGGCCATATTATGTAGATTGTTTATAATTTATTCAGTTTTACTATTTCGTATGCTCGTTAAATGGAGGGAGAAGGATGAATGATCTAAAATTTTTTGTCGTAAAAAGCGAGCAAATATGTCATCATTGCGCTACTGGCATTTTACTTTTTTATTTATAAACAATTATTTTTTGATAAATAAATTAAACTTATACAGAACTAAAGATCTTGTACCGCTTACGAAACAAACAAACGAAAAAAAAAAAAAACAGAGTTCGGTTTGAAAAACTCTAAAATTTATCAAACTCTAATTGGCAACAACAACGGGCGCTAATAGGAAAAGAAAACAGCCCTTAACAGAAGCCGATGCTCGATAAAAAAAAACAAAAAAAAACTGAAAAATATCCTCCATTTTGTACGTTTAGACAATGTGTTTAAAGTTCTCAAACTGGGGTGCTTGTGCTGCGAGAACAGTAAGAAAATAAATACATAAAATCTTTGCATGAATGGGGGGGGGGGGGATGCCTGCATCTCTAAATATAACTTGTCTGAACAAGTTTGTTATTTCGGTATAATAATGTTGAACCTCTTTCTGCTGAAACAGACGCATTTCTTACTCTGTTATTCGAAATCAAATCCTTTTTTTAGAGACGTTATGAGGATGCTCCGCACGCTGTTGGAGACGCTCCAGAAAGAAGGAAGATTGAAAGAAAAAGAAATCCCCCCCCCCCCATCCTATCTATCTTCAAATAAGGGCGCTGGTTACATCTTGTGCGTTGAAAAATGTATCTCCCCAACTTTTGAAGAAAAGTTTTCAAAAATTAAACAGACGAGCGATTGTTCGATGGAATGCCACAGCAGAGGCTTTGTCGCAGGAACTGTTAAACGCAGACATATGGCCCAGTCATTAAAGCTGGGAGAGGGGGGGGGGGGGCGTTATGGTTTGAAGCTCTCTTTTGTGCGACTTAAAATGCTAAATTGGAGCAAAATAGAAAAATAGATGGTTGACGAATTGCTAAATGAAAGCTTTGTCAGGGACGAAAAGATTTAAGGTTTTGTGTTTGTCACTACAATCGTGTCGCTAAAATATGTATTGGTAAAGGAGTGAAATATATTTAAAACAAAGTTGTACTTTTTAATTCAATATAATTTCATTCTAAAAATTTCCCGTGATTCCCTATATTTAGTCAAAATACAGAGCACTCGCTGTTATCTATAAAATATATATATTTGGTTTAAGCAACTACTCATAAAAAGTAAAATTGACAAATAAGTAAACCTAAGAGGCTTGTTGGTTTTGGGGTAGATCAGAAAGAACGTAAATCAAAATTATGTTTAAAAATTTTAGAAACAATAGTTCCTTATATGCGTAATTTGTTATTTAAAACCATAGAACATATTTTAAAAATTAGCTTGGAAATGGGTGGGTTAAATGGTTATGTGCAATTTTTTTCATCTTCACTGTGGTGCCACCTATTAGAAATGTGGTAAACTAGTTTTTTGGAAATTACTTGTAAAATCTTTTTCACCGATTAAGTGTAATGTTTTATGTTTATTATTGATTTAACATTCAACTTTATTAGATTTTTATCAGTAATTATAGAAAGTTCATGTTTTTTGCTAGGCTAATTCATTTTTAGAACAATAACAATGTTCATAGATGCAGTGTTAGTAGCTTGTAGTCGCAATGGCGTCTAGGCGGGTAAAGTAGTCAGAAATATGGATAAATATTATGATGATAAACATGACCCATTGCTTCAACAAAACAGCTACCAAATTGTCTGCTACTGTTTCATGTTTATGTGTAAATTTGCGTTTTCTTAATGTAGTCATTACACAAAGCATTCTACTTATTTTGAATCTAATTATTTTGAAGTTGTTGTATCATCATATATATTTGTAGTATCATCATATATAGTTGTAGTATAGTTGTAGTTTTAATAGTTGTAGTACATTAGTATCATCTTTATAGTTGAAATTGGATATATTGTACAGCTTGATAAACGGCCTTTATGCCTCTTATTTACTATATTATTTTAAAATTTGAGTAAATAATTTTTTTTACACTTTTACCTTATGTGTTAATATTTTTTATTTTATATTGTTGCCATTTTGCTCTACTATATCGGATAAAATAATCATATGAAAGACCTATATTAATTCGTATATTGAAATACACATAATCAATAAAGAACTAAAATTCATGCGAAATCATAAGTCTACATAAATCATAATATTGGTTAATATTATTATTTTTGTTTTTCGTATTGATTAGTATTTTTAAAAATAAATATTCCTTAGAGCGGCCATTTTACCTTTTTTCCTTATAGTAACATTGTAATAGGTATATTTCATGAATTTATCCTTTTTTTTTAATTTTGTAGTACTTTATTTACTTATTGTTTATGCAATACTCACTACATTACTCTTGCCAGTTGATGTTGTTGTTGAAACCCAGACCGTCCGACCTACCAGAAAGGTGTAAGGTAACTGTTTGGACGGTCGGGAAGTGCCACCCAATTTAGACCGGAACCCAGTGGGGGAGGCATCCACAGGGACCGTACCCTCCTTCCCCTACCACCAACCTCTCAGAAGGACTTTCGGACCCACATGTTTAACGTGATCGTACTCCGCATGAACACGGCGGCAGTTTTGGCAGTGGCTGGAATCGAACCCGGGCCTACCGAGTGCAACTCCAGCGCGCTAACCAATGGGCTACCGCACCCGCCAGTTGATGTTGTGCACTAATCATTTTCTAATCCCCCGAAACGGGCTCCTGCAGTTCCTGAGTCGCAAAGAGTTGTAATTATACGTTTACTATTATGTTTTTTTTTTTTTTTTGTAATCCTGTTCGCTTATACGCGAATTTAATAAATAAATCTAATTTATTAAAGAGAAAGTTTCAATATACGTTTTTAACTTCAATATTCCCAGAATATCGACATGAATTTTTATAAATTTCTTTCAAACTATAAGGTTGATTCCGAGAAATATTCTAGTTTCATCACCCTACACAAAGATAGGAATAAATATAATCAAAGATCGATTTCTCCCTGTCTGCCTTCCATGACTACTTATAATAAAACAACTGCTTTGCACATTTTTATGTTTTTTTCTCTAATTTGTTGACATTATTTGGTAGCAAATGTATGGCTCAAATATATAAAATTATGAACCGCATTCATTTTATTGAAGCAATGCGATTTCAAAACGTAGTTTCCTTAACACCGAGTTAAATCCGATTATATGTGAAAGTTTTGTTGACATGGTAAAACTCAACTGATTCGAACAAAATCTTGTACATAGTTTGAACTCGTCATGTTTTACGTTATGACGAATCCCGAATTTTTAATTTTGATTTATGTATACAAAATCAGCGGTGAAAAGTCAGATCATGATGGAGAAAAAGTCTATGGCGAAAAATTGACTTACAGAAATTCGCGCACCAAACAGCTTTTCCTATTTGTTTAGTATATACTAGGCTGTTTTGTACATTAATTATTTAACATTTAACAGCTTGAGTTTAATATTTTGATTTTTTTACTACTTGCATGAAATAAACGTCTCAGTTATTTGGCATGTAACACTAAAAACAAACTGCTGCTTTTAAGACAAGAACTTACTCAACTTCCTTGTAAGAAGTAATCATATGTCATTTAGGTGATTATAATTGTTTCCAGGATGTTATAATCCCTTTTCTTCAGACCAAAACAGCACTGTTAGAACAGTATGTATCCTTAACAAAAGCTGAGAGTGAACTGCGAAGAGGAAAGGAATGAAACATTCACACACAAAATTCACACACAGCTTAACAAAAGCTGAGAGTGAACTGCGAAGAGGAAAGGAATGAAACATTCACACACAAAATTCACACACAGCTTAACAAAAGCTGAGAGTGAACTGCGAAGAGGAAAGGAATGAAACATTCACACACAAAATTCACACACAGCTTAACAAAAGCTGAGAGTGAACTGCGAAGAGGAAAGGAATGAAACATTCACACACAAAATTCACACACAGCTTAACAAAAGCTGAGAGTGAACTGCGAAGAGGAAAGGAATGAAACATTCACACACAAAATTCACACACAGCTTAACAAAATCTGAGAGTGAACTGCGAAGAGGAAAGGAATGAAACATTCACACACAAAATTCACACACAGCTTAACAAAAGCTGAGAGTGAACTGCGAAGAGGAAAGGAATGAAACATTCACACACAAAATTCACACACAGCTTAACAAAAGCTGAGAGTGAACTGCGAAGTGGAAAGGAATGAAACATTCACACACAAAATTCACACACAGCTTAACAAAAGCTGAGAGTGAACTGCGAAGAGGAAAGGAATGAAACATTCACACACAGCTTAACAAAAGCTGAGAGTGAACTGCGAAGAGACAAATGATGAAACACGCAAGATTCACACACAGCGAACGCTGTGTGCGAATGTTTCATTGCTTTTCTCTTTACAGTTCACTCTCAGTTTCTGTCAAGGGTGTATACTGTTCTAACAGTGCTGTTTTGGTCTGAAGAAGGGGACTTATAGCACCCTCGAAATAATTATAGTCACCTTCTTGACATATGACTACTTTTGTATAAGGAAGTTGAGTAAGTCACGTTATTAAGCATGTAGCTTGATATACAGCTTGGCTTCAATTTCGGTTCGCAAGAGATAGCCTAGTTTCAGTATTATCCCAGTCAAATTTGGGTGTTTCTGCTAAAAAAAAAATAAAAACCGAGTAACATCATTTATACGACACTAGCAAAGACCGTTGAGATATTGCTGGAAATAATGGAAGCACTTAAAATACTGAAAAGCATTCCCTTTTATCAAATAAGTGAAGGTTTTTCTGCATTTCATCAGAAGTCTGTTTACTACAACTAAACACCTGACTTAGATCCGACGTCTCCGAAGGCACCTTTCTTAAGAATCGGCATCGAGAATCTCCTGAGAAAGGTCGGCTGATCCAAATGAAATAGGAGCTCCCCGGCCACGTCAAACGTTGACTTCTGGCCAAGTGGGGTGCTAATTGAGCGAGTGCAAAAGGGGTTGTTTTTGTAGTCGCACGTCAGACCTGAACTTTTCTCGCGCCGTACCTCCGAAGAGATGCAGGTGAAAAATTACAGCTCCTAAAAGAACGAGCCGATCACCATTCTGGAATATTTCGTGACTACTGCTTTCGTTGGCTACTATTTTCCATGACTACTTCGCCATTTAATGGCAATATTAAATTTATAGGTGAAATGTATTGAAGAGGAAAATTACGGTTCATACATCCAAAATGCAATTTGGATGTATGTATAGGAGTCATAAAATGGGAATGACTTAATGAGAATGAAAGGAATGAGGCATAACTTCCTCCAGACTAAGTCTCATGAGCGTTCACATAACTTTTCCCAGGGGGCGGAGGCAAACCACTTATGTCAGTGGGGCAAGACGTGCCACATACACTAGCTTGATGCCCACTTTTGTGAAATTGAACGCCTGAGGAGGCAAAGGCCTCTCTTTTCCATGGGGGCTCACCGCTCACACTGGACCTATCAAAGCAAAAATGTGCTTAGCTGCTCATCTCTCACTACACGTGGACTATGTTTGCGCCTTCATTGCAGCTTGTAAGCAAAGACGATGATATAATAAGTGTGCGCAGAACTCCTTAAAGCAATGACTTTACGACTCCTTACGACGTCCCGTACTTACGAGAAACATTGACCACAAAGCAATGGTGCACGAGAGGTGAAAGATGACCCCTTTTGTGCATTTTCTTGCTTTTATGAAATTCTAAAAAGGATCAATTCGTAGTCTAAGACTACAATTTAGGCCTGACGAAGTCAGAGATCACTGATAAAAAAATAAGTGGAACTATTTTCATACGTTTCATTTTGGTTAAAAATGGATAGCACTTACGGTTGAAAAAAGTTATCTTAATCTAAAATTGACCCAGTTAGATTCCATTTAGTGTCGACACTATAGCTGCAAAATATCTGCTTCCTTCTTCACCGGGGGGATTCCGAGTGGTCTGGAAAATTTTCCCGGCTTTTTGACCACCCCCGAGGGAGGAAGCGAAAATCTAACTCCGTTCTGTTCCGTATAAACGATACTATAAGTGTGCAAATATTTAACCTAGGTCAACGGGAGTGCCCCCGGAAGGCCTTTCATCCCCCCCCCTTTTTCGCCCTCTTGGGAGGAAATCGAAAATTTAGCCCCGTTTTAGGTTTTGTCCTGTAATCGATACTATAAGTGCGCAAAGATTCAGTCTTCTAGATTATATCGAAGGACTTCTGGAGTCTAGAAAGACAAAACGGAAAAACAGTTATATAGTTGATTCTGGCATAAAACTGACAGAACCGAAGGTTTGGATGTCCATTGTTACAGTAACTATAGACGAACAGTATTATTCACAATCGGGGATTAAAACACACGTGCCAGCCCATGTTAAAGCCTATTACAACATTGACCCGATCTAAACCAGTTGTAGTTTAATATCAGAAAGCTGGACACTCCTCTTAATCTCCCGTTTTAATCGATACTTATCGGACAGAAGCTGAACTCAATCGAATATTACGCGCTTACCGCATACAGCTAAGCATAATTATGTATATCATTATACTCACATAACCACTCAAAGCATTAATATAGTTATGAGTCAATAGATTTACTTTTATGTGGGTGGATTTTTTAAGCTATTACTTTCTGGAATTCGGCTAGAACTCGTGCGTGATTAATGTATTTGAAACATTCACTGTGCCGGGTTTTTACACTGTAAAACATTCAGCAACCTCTGCTCATTTTTTTTAGTTATTTTGTTGATTATTTCGGCAAACTTGTAAGAAAGGCCACAATTATAGGCGTTCATGAAAATTACAGTTTCATTTATAAAATATTCAGCTAATTATCGTCTGCCGAAGCGTCATTTCTGTATTTTTATGTATACATTTTCATAACTATCAGAAACCTTACTCCCCATTACTGAAAGCTGATTCCCCTGAAACTTTCAGTAACATGCATGCAAATGCTTTATAGTGTAGGAAGTCAATAAGCACCCCAATAAATTTGTAAGAAAAGGTCTGTGAGTGTACATGTTAGTTCTATTTGGAGTAAAGTCACTATGAGGTCGAAGAGCACTCTATATAGGTGGTTTTAGTGAGTATAAGGATTTTCTGCGGACGCCTTATTTACGCGTGTCATTTACATGCCTGGTCGAATACCAGAAAATTAAAATTTTTTGTTTGAAACATTTATATTTTATATTTAAATATTTCTTTCTTTCAACCCAGGCCGTCCGAACTATAGACTTTCTAAGGTGCATAATGAATCTGGCGTTAAACCCATGTCAAGTTACTGCCGTGAAGCCTAGTATATCACTGTATACCTTCTGGAATTTACTCATTTACTTTGCAAACTTCAGTCCATTCATCTGCTTGCAGTACAAATTCTTGTAAAATATTCTGCATATTATCATCAAATACCGCACACATAAAAATTCCAATTTTCTGACATTACACTTGGAAATCAAGAAAATCTTACGAAAGCGGCCATTCCAAATCTATTTACTTGGGTCAACGATGACTTTTAAATGCCATCATGAAGTTTGATTGACATTTGAAAGTATAATTACTTTATTATTTTAGCGTTACACGAAATCGGGAAGTCCCAGATTTATGTTTTGTTGTAGCCAAACATAAATCTGCGACTTCCCGATTTCGATACAAGTGTTCTACCAACTCATCCATCCAGGCTTTTATGAAAGCCTGGAAAATTTCTCTATACGTATCCATAACGATAAAATAATAAAATAATCAATTATACGTTCAAATGTCAACTTCATGCATTTCTCTCTCATTTTCCACAATTGATAAGTGTTTAGAATTTCTCATAATCTACGAGAGGTAACTATAAGACGCCAATAGTTGAGTTTAACTATTCCCAATTTATACGATGCCAATTGTTAGACATATTCATAGAGGTCTCATTTATGCAACATAGCGGAAGGGACAGCGTCAGCTCTGGGCATTCAATTCGGCATAATAATGTTTTGGTTCAAATCCATTGGTGTTATTGAGTAGGTAACTACTTGAGATCGCTAATTAGTCTGCAACTGTACCCGCCAAAACTCCTGATCGCTAAACTCGGTAGATGCAGATTTGGAATTCAAATCGATAGCGGAATAAATTAAATTGAACTGACGCGAAACGTATCTATTACTAAATGCATTGAAAATGAATTGGTTTTGATATTTTTTTCACTTTTCTTAATTTTAATTTACCGTTGTACAAAAAGTCAGCAATAATCATGAATCCTTTACTGAAACTTTCTTTGGATTCTTAAAACCATATTTTAGGGTTCTTCCTCCTCTTTTGCGATAGTAAATCGAACATTTTTGCTACAGTCATTTAAATAGAACCATGCTTCATCAATTGTCACAATATATTTCCATCTGTGATCGGATAAATGAATGTCATATATAATTCTACAGCATGTTCTGCGCTCAGTCACATGTTTAGGCAAAAGGCAGTGAATATTATGCTTTATAGCTCTTTTAAGATTAAAATATTTATTTATTTATTATCTTGTTTACAGTCGATACAGATGTATTTAAAGTCGGTAGAATTTCTTTTGAGACAAGAGGCTTTATTTTTGAAATAGTTGTAAATGTACGTAACTTCTTTGGGTATTCGCTGTTCTTTTTACGGTTACAAGCAATGCTTGACGCCTTTTCCTTTCAGTATTAACGATATTGCTTATTTTGCATTTATAAATGCGAATTCTATGGTTTCCACACCGTTTTTTTAATTACAGAATAAGAGTATTTCTCTTCGGAAAAAGCAAAAACGTAGCTTTTAATCCAAAGTTTATTTACATGCGCCATTTTGAAAATAGACCAAATTTAGTTACGGCAAACGATAATTTGGTTTTTAAACAATCAGCTGTTCCCAGAAATGTTTTTAATTTAAGTTTTGTTATTTTTTGCTAAAAACTCGCTCTAAAAATGTTTAAATAGCCTCTTTAAACTTTCAAATGGGATGCAGTTTCAAATGGTATCCATTCCATTTGTTATTTCGTGCGATCAATTTCAAATGAATTCCTTATGGAAGAAAGATTTATTTATTTATTTTGTACTTGATGGTTTAAAACACTTTAAACTTCATGATTAAAAACCATTGCATTCAAAGCTGTTACAATGAAAAGAAAAATGAATCTCTTACGATGCAAACTTGTGCGCGGCCTTAATACTTTGTAGACGCTGATTAAAATAACGGCTCAGTATAATGATAAAAAAGCGTATTCTATAGTTTCTGTAGAATTAATAAATCCAGTTCATCGCACGTTAATTTACTCAGTCCTGATCATTAATAAATCTTTATTAAAAATATGTTCTCTGGAACTAATTCACATGTTCTAAACGCCCGCGGGTGAAAATGTTCTGATAATAGTTAAAGTTCAAATGTTGTTCAACAGCTGCCTCTCGTGTAAAGAATATAGAATGTTTAATTAGAAAGAAATAGATTTCTTTGTTGCATGGTGATAATTTAATGAAAAAGTGCAATTTTAAGATACGAAAATAGGCTCGAACGTGATAATAACCCTTGAAAAGAGAGAAAAAAGCTATCTGAATTTTTTTCATTCATAATTTATGTTTAATACTAGAACGAATTATTCGGCTTTACCAGATTTTAAATAAGCGCCCACTGTTTAAGTAATACAGATACAGATAACACCACTCTATTTCCAAATCGCCTGTTTTGAACTAAAATCATTTCCATGCTCTGTTTTTTCAGTGCGCAGCCATGCTACTTGCGCAACGCGAACATAATAAGCCTAAAATAAACTTTTTTTTATACATCCTAAATAATATTCTTTGATATACTTTAAATAAGCTCTTTTGACACGCTCTAAATAAACTGCCATAAACCTCCGGGTTGGTCGTGTGGTCTGGGCTTTCTACGCTCTAAATAAAAGCTTGATCTCAAATCGTTGAGAAAGCGACATAAAAATATATTATGCCTTATATGCTATATCTTTAAACACATACTTGAAGTCGCGGAAGGGAAAAAAACTTCCTTTACCACAGAAATAAAATTAAAAAAAAATATTGCTATCTCAGCTAGTTTTCGTACTATTTAAGTCGGTAATATAATACTAAATTAACAAAAATTGAGCAAAATCTTTTAAATTCGAAAGGTTTGAAAAAACGATGTATTAAATCAACTTAGTTTGCAAACAGCTGTTTTTTCATTCAGAAAAAATGTCCGCCTTTAAATCAAAACACTTGCTCTCGAATATTATCTCCAGCGTCAAAGAATGAATAGATTTAATCTGACGGAATGGCGGAAAATTTCGATTTTCCTCTTTAAAAGTTCGTTAATTTTAAACTAATTTGAATTGATTTTTAAATGTTGCCAAAGTCTGCTAGGGTCCAGCTAGCTCAATACCGAATTTTGCAGCTGTTCGAAGCTTGGATTTTCCGCTACAGGCAACATATACATCAAACATCACGGTACACCAGACAAGGATCTTTCTTTATTATATAAGATAATTGTTACCTGTTTTATACTATTATCACGTGTTATATGCGTTATACTATAACACATGAGTAAACAATTTTAACTTTCTATCCTATATATTGTATACTAGCAGGAATGCATTAGAATGATGTGAGATATGGCACAATTTTCGAATGATTTAAAAAAAAATCATTTAATAAATCAGGACCTTTAATACTGTTAAATAAATAATCATTGCATGAGAAAGTTTTCATTAGAAAACAAATAAATTTTAAAACATGGTATGTCTGGAAAATAAGTCGGAATAACCGTCTGGACAATTTGGAATGAAATTTAGAGCCATTGTTTCAATCGATAAACACATGAAGCCTAATTTCGTTGATATATTACAGTCGGATGGAACATTACGATTTTCAATATATATGAAATCGTTAACTGCTTTCGTAATTACGGAGAATCCAAAATTCAATTTGCGATTTATTACTGACTAGTATTTAAGCCTGTCAGTGTTAGCAAAAGTAAGATTGTTAGTTTCACTACCACTTTTTTTAATAAGTTTTATTTTGATTAAATGTATACGCTGCCTAGCGTCAAAAATAGTTATTTCAATTGAAAATTGCTACAGTTAGGTTCTACTTCGTGGTCTAGTTTAAGCTTTTATATTCCCGGTGGGGGCTTTACATTTGTTATAATTTCCGTCCGCTTCGGGACATAAATCGAAAATATGGTCCCGTTAGTTTCGGTTCAGTATTTGATGCTGTCCACGAAGGCTGGCTGCTAAATCGAAAATTAGGCTATGTTAAGTTCTTAGCCAGGTTTGATACTGCAAGTGTGCAAAGCAGGGAAGTAAATGTATGGAGTTAAAACTTCATATTACGAAAACACCAATATCATTTGAGACAATCGTTCAGGTGGCGCTGGGATAAAATGCGTAGTCCTGCATCGTATGTATTTCTACGGCGAAAGGCCTAAAATATTTATTTAAACTGTTCATTTTGTAAAAATAAATTATTAGCAGAATGCAAAGTAGAACTGAAATAATAAAGAATATCCCTACGTATTCAAAATTATTTTAACTTTCCATTTATTTTTATCACCCTATATTCTATACTCTATCCTACAACTATGAAAAAGTACTGATTAATTATACTCATAATTAGGGAACCCTTAATTTAAAAATAATCAAAAATACATATTCTGAATGCTACGTCTTTCTGTTGTGTCAACTAACAATAGCAACTACTATACTAACCGCCGCCCAAGCTGTGAAGTGGATAGCGTCTTCGGCAGCACTCTTGTGGGCTCGGGTTCGAATCCCGAATAAGGCATGGATGTTTCTCGAGGATAAAGTCAATCTTCCGCCTTCTGGGTCCTCGTCTAAATGTGAAGCTGCACCCCCCTCCGACCTTCGTCAGTTATGCGTTCTTGTAATAAACTTTGTTCTCTCGTCTTGTGTCTTTCTTCGTTCTTCAAGAAGGTCATCAGTAACAACAACAACAACTATACTAACCACTAGCAACACCTAGATATAATTCTCAAAGCGTTATGGCATTATAAAGCATTTCATCCATAAGAGTTTTATCTACTTCTTTCTAACTCCATGGTGCAAAGTTAATATTATAAATACCTTGGTCACTGGAGAGCTTCTGGTGGGACTGAAAAGACTGTTTTATCACCAACTTGGCGGCTTATGGTAAATGTCGCCAAAATGGCCGAAAATTCAATAACTCCAAAAATCAAGTTTAATTTTTTGTTGATCCCTATTATTTTGTAGGAATTATCAATATAATATTCTTGAATCGAAATATAGCGAATTTCACTGGTATGGATAGGTATGTTTTGTTAGGGGGTCTACAGATTATCGCAAATTAATATAGCTTTTATAGGGTGTGGTATAGTAATTGCGCTTTGTTAAAGTGTCTGTTAATATTTAACCTTTTGCTTACGGGTGGGACAGTGTCCATTCCAAACGTAGAACCTCTCAAAAATGCAGGTATTTGACATACCCTATCCTAAACAGTTCGATCTTCGATCCCTCTTTGCAAGCATTAGTGTCCATGGACGTAGTCCATGTCTGGACGTCCATGTTTGCGTCTATGGACGCCAATGCTTGCAAAGGGGATTGAACTGTTTGGGATAGGGTATGTCAAATACCTATCCTTTTGAGAGGTTCTTCGTTTGGGATGGACTCTGTCCCACCCGTAAGCAAAAAGTTAATGAGTAACAATGTGTTTGACTGTTATTGAGTTCAAATTAAAAAGCTGTAACTTATACCTGTAGCTTTTAATTTGTTAATCTGTGACGAAAATAACATGTAGGACACATCAGAATTATTTTGTGTAGTATTTAAAACCCGTCAAAAACAGAAAAACTGACATTCTTAAAAAATTCAAATTGAAACTTTTATTTTGTCTAATAATGTATGAAGTTTAGCGTCGAATTTAATCGTCGTAATCAAAAGCGGGCTCCATTGGGTTCTGTCCTGTGGATGATACTATAAGTATCCAAAGATTCAGCTAAGTCCCTGGAAGGAGTCGGGGTTCTGGAGGGTTCGGAAGAAATTTTAAAAAACTCATTTTCTCCGTCCTCAAGGGAGGGGGGGATAGAAATGTCTGCTCTTTTAGGTTTTGTCCTGCATGACAATTCTATTAGTGAACAAAATTTTGACCTTTTAGAACACTAGGGGATTTCTGGGGGTCTAGCAAAAGCACTCATAGAACTTTTTCCAGAGATGGGCAAACTCAATGATCAGCCGTGCAATATGGACTAGCTTGATGCCCGTTTATATTCTTGAATTTCACTGTTCATGGGACAGGTATGTCTTGGTAGGAGGTCTACAGATTATCGCAAATTAATATCGCTTTTTTAGGGTGTGGTATAGTAATTACGCTTTGTTAAAGTGTCTGTTAATAATTAACCTTTTGCTTACAGGTGGAACAGTGTCCATCCCAAACGAAGAACCTCCCAATATGACTGGTATTTGACATACCCTAACCCAAACAGTTCGATCCCCCTTTGCAGGCATTGGCGTCCATGGACGCAGGCATTGGCGTCCCGTCAATGGGTTGCACAGGGGGATCGATGCCTGCAAAAGGGGATCGAACTATTTGGGTTAGGGTATGTCAAATATCAGTCTTATTGGGAGGTTCTTCGTCTGGGATGGACGCTGTTCCACCCGTAAGCAAAAGGTTAATAACGAAATATATAAATTGTGAAGTCTTTTAGGTATAGTCGTGCATTATATTGTTTCGAACCAATCTCGATGTTTGAAACCCGATTGAACGTCTCTTCCAAACAATTTACCGCGACGACACTGTTGAGGCGGCGCTCCTTTACGTCTCTTGACAGGCGGAATGGCTCGTAATTAACAGTACTGTAAATTACGAGAGTTGTAAACAAATTAGACAATGGGGTAATTGAATTCCTCGGATTATTTCAAATGCT
Organism: Amaurobius ferox; assembly: GCA_951213105.1. NCBI lineage: Eukaryota > Metazoa > Arthropoda > Arachnida > Araneae > Amaurobiidae > Amaurobius > Amaurobius ferox. The sequence goes on along the minus strand of OX578135.1, from coordinate 169,782,833 downwards.
CGCCTCTTTCGGAATAGGTATAGAGGCCGCTGGGTCATGATTCAATCAATGGTATGTTTCTTTCATGTGAAAATCACGGCATTAGAGGCAGCTTTTGCAAATGTAGCTGCTGTTTAAATAATACTTAAAATTTAAGTAGCAGGAGCTTTAAGGTATTTAAGAATGTTGTAGGGCATTGCAGGTTTCAATACTAAAGTAAAATCAGAGTATTGAAAACCAATGAGAATGTCAAGAAAGAATCTTTATAGTGTGGCTAACAGGGTATACACTGCATTTTCGATGGAATTGTTAAGCATGTTTATTCTCTGTTGAACACTCCACCAGTAAGGACAAACGAATCGGTAATGGCATCTCCAGAACCGGAAGTAAAAATCTTTAGTGAACCTACCAACGCCTTCCTAAATTTGATCTTCTTCTTAGACCCAGACCGTCCGACCTACCCGAAGGTGTAAGGTAACTGTTTGGGCGGCCGGGAAGTGCCACTCAATTTAGACCGGAACCTAGTGGAGGAGGCATCCTCAAGGACAGTACCCTCCTTCCTCTACCACCAACTTCTCGGAAGGACTTACGGATCATATGTTTAACGTGGTTGTACTTTGCGTGAGCAAGGCGACAGTTTGGGAAGAGGTGGGAATCGAACTCGGATCGTCCGAGTGTAATCCCCGCGCGCTAACCACTGGACTGTCGCGCCCCAAAATTGTATCTTTTTTTGTCCGCAGCCCAGACCCGGGGCTCGCCCGTAGGGCTGAGCATCAAAATCTAAATTTTTTTTTTATCTTGAATCCATTTTAACCATCATCTAAGCTCTGTCTATAGTCAATTCTGATAAATGTTTCTTTAAAAAATTTTGGTAAAAACATAAACGCCAATTTGCACGTCATCAGCAATGAAAGGTTTTGAACTGGAAGTGTAATTCCTTAGTGAAACACCCAACTTTCTCCGAAAATCTACACTGAATCTATATCAGCCATCATTTAAATTCCAGCTATAGCCGAATCTGAGAAACATATGTTACAGGAAATTTTTTTATATTAACATATACAGCAAAGTTCTTGTATTAATGGTTATAAAATTTCATAAATCATGTATTATTATATTTGTATTGCAGATATTCTTGAATATTGTTAAGATTACGTTATTTGTCTATTCAGAAATTCAATAAAAATTATTAAAAATATACAAATATAATACTATATTCTGTGAATAGGCGACAAGAATGGCGCTGTCAATTTGATCTGTACACACATTTTGGCGATTTCTAATATGATTTGGCGAAAATATTAGTAAACCTCATTTTAAAAATGGTAAAATGAAAGAACAATCAGTAAGTTTCGGCCCACTTATAAAGGCAAAATGATAAAAACATTGCAGTAAGTTTCGGCTAACTTAAAAAGTAAGCTGATGTAAGCTCGTAGCTTTCCCTAAAGACTTATATACATGTTTCTTAAAATATTCCGTGATGTAATCATTTTATCGCATAAAATACACTGAAAACGGAGACTTTTGAAATTATATCCGACTTTCAATTATAAAATAATTTGTTTTATCTGTTGAAAACTTGGCGCGTTCAAAATAGTATCGTTGCAAATAAATAAATAAATAAATAAAAATTCTCCAGAACGATTTATCCTAGAGTACAGGGTTTTATTTTATTCGTCTAGCCATCATAATTTGCAAATAAAGCATGCATCCCTATATGTAATTGTCTAACATGCTTTTGTCTTTCCAGACCTTCCAGTTCATCTCTGACCTAGAAGGCTTAATCATTACACACTTATAATATTGACCACAATACAGAACCTATCAGAGCCGGATTACCGATTTATTCCCCCCCCCCGGGGACTTAAAAAGGAGGAGTTTCAAACAGTCTTTTGGCCTTCGGACAAAATCTGATGTAGTCGAAATTTCAATCCTACCCCTGGGCAGAGATTATATTTTTCCAAACCCTCAAGTAGCCCTCATGCGGCTTAGAAAGCTGAATCTTTGCAACTTATAGTATATACTACTGGACTGAACCTAACGGAGTCGGAGTTTCGCTTTTTCTCCCAGAACGGATAAAATGGAAAAGGGTGTCCGACCACAGGACAGAACTTAATTGAGCAAAATTTTAATTGAAACAACTAACAACTACACTCATGTTTATGATGGGTGGGTGACCACCTGGAAACACCGCGTGCTGTTGGCACATTTCGGGCGCGCTAGCTTGTGTGATAAGGCTTTCACACCTCTGTGTTAAAATTGTATATTAAAGTATTGTTTTATTTCTGTGTGATTGAAAGTGTCAATTTCGAAATATAAATGTCTTTTCTACATGTTTTCAATTACATTGACTTTTAAGGGAAGTGAACTCTAAAATCGCAAAAGTGTTTATGTTCCAGAAAAATAGTAATAGTTTTGTATTTTCGCTTCTCAGTCGCTAGTTGGGAACTTGCAGGTTTGCGCACGCGCGCGTTTGAAAAAGGATTTTGGAAGCAGTGTGGAAGGAGTCGTGGAGAAATGTAGACGTGTGTGTTTGATTCGCGTATGATCGCGAATTTTAAGAAAAGGTGGATTAATTTTGAAAGTGGAAGGATGTGATTAAAATATGTAACATAGTTCGACAAGTTGTGCGTAGAGTCGTTTGGCTCGGTTCAGAGATGAGTCACTCGTGTTTTAAATGAATCAGCCTGGTAGTAATGGAATAATGAGTCTTGTGAAAAGAGAAAATGGTTCTTTCACTGGTCGGCTTGAATCGCTAATAGGGCAAGAGGGAAAGCTCATTTTACAGCGATTTGTATTTGCCTGACTCCTCCTTGTGTCCTAAGGTACGAATCAACCAATCTCCGTAACCAACCAAGATGTCGAATTTCGCCAGCATGATGTTGTGTAGTCAAGTTTCCCGACCATTATGGATTTTGTTCTGCGCAAGAATCTCGATGAGTTTATGCCGAGAGTCCATCCTGATATCCTTTCCCATGGTACAGAATTGTAAATGTTATATTTAAAAGAGACGAGGTAAAGTTTTATATATATTTAGTCTTCCACCTAACGAATAGAGTGTTAATTGTCAAATCCTCGTGAGTATCAAGTCATTGATGATGTTATATGAAAATGTCGTATATGTTCAAAGTATACAAATGCGATATATAAATGTCAAGTATAATATGAGGAATATTGTGTTTATTTTATGTATCAGAAAATATGTGTATTCTCTTGGTTCCTCTTCCTCCAGGGGTGTTCTTAATGGTCACCCTACCGAGTGTAACTCTGAGTTATTGCGAGAAATGCTTGTACTCCACTGTTTTCGATCAACTGCCTTGTTATTTCATGTTTAATAAATGTGTTTGATTTCAAAACTTTGTCTTCTCTGTTGAGTATACCAAAACGTTCGCGACAGAATTGGTGCCGTTACTTTTCTCGGTGAGTGGGGAAGAGCTGAGAGAATTAAAATTTTTAAAAATTTTCTTAAGAATTGAAATTTTGAAGGTTAAAAATTACCGTTGTGCTAAAATGAGTGTTTTCTTAAGTAAACAGAGTTCCATGTTCTGCTTTCGGTATTCTCAAAAACGAGTGTTCTTGGAATTTGATATGTGCCATTTGATAAAAAAAAAATTGATTTGTTTGCATATTTATGTCATTTGATTTGATAAAAACTGGTTTTATTGTAAATACTGTTTAAGAACATTGCAATTGCATATTGTGTTAAACTATACGAGTATATTTGATTGTTATGCAAAATGGCTCCAATTACTAGAAACAAAAAAGTAAATGTCGGTAAGATGAGTAAAAATTCAAGTAAAAAATTAAATTCCTCCTTGAATTTGTCGCTTGATATTGCTACTGAGTCGGATACTGTTAATTCTAGAAGTAAAGTTAAAAATGTTAGCCACAAAGCTAAATCTAATGAGGAAAATATATCAGATAAATCGCCGGTATGTCTGAATTCTTCTTCTGGCACTTTGCCAAATCAAAACAGTGCTTCATCGGTAAATGATAACATGTTAAAATCATTCCATATTTTCACACCTAAGTTCGCACATCATATTCCAAAATTCTCGGGAAATTCAGAGCTTTCGTTGTCACAGTTTTTGGAAAAGTTAAATTTAGTAGCCACTCATGCAAACTGGAGTGAGTGTGACAAATTAGTTTGTTTGAGATTGAATTTAGAGGGGGAAGCAAATAGATTGATTGAAGAGAATCCAAAGCACAGAAATTGTAAAAATTTGCAGGAAATTATTCACATTTTGAAAGATCATTTTGAAGTGACCGAAAATGTCACTAAAAACATAATTTCACTCGTGAACTTTACACAGAGACCAAATGAGTCGGTTAAACAGTTTTCGATGAGAATCGAAGCTGCTTCATTTAAGGTTGTTCCGGAAGATGTAGATTCCGAAAGTGAGAATAAAATCAGGCAAACACTTTTAAAAACTTCATTTATTAATGGGTTATATCCGGAACTAAAAAGATTGGTGTTGTCACAAAACCCTAGAGATTTTTATTCGGCTAGAAAACTTGCAATTCTTGAGGAATCTATTTTAAATGAAAATAATGCTATGTACTTGACTAATCCGGTACTTACAAAAAAAGGTGTTCTCACACCAGAAAAATATGTTCTCACACCAGATCAAAGTGAAAGTATGTCAGATTTAAAAAGAAAAGTGTTAGAACAGGAAAGGGACATTGAATTTCTTAGGGGTAAAATAGAAAAATTTAAGTTTAATTCAGATAAAGTTAACGAAAAGCGTTCACCGCGTCCAAAGTGTGACAAATGTGGTAAATTAGGTCACGTTCAAGAACAGTGTTGGAAAAAGGTTTTTCAAAAAAGAGATGTGTACGGTATAAAATGTAGGAAAATTTATACCAGTCCTGGAACTAGGTATCACCAGGGTGAAAGACACAGAGGGCAAATGTCTGCAAATGAGTGGAAGTATAAAAAGCAAGGAACGCAAAATTATAAAAATAAGGAGTCATATAAATCTTTGCAAAATTCCAAAAATCATTCTTCTGGGAATCAGAGTAGATATCCCATGCACAATTATAATAATAGAAAAACTTTTGATAGGCAAACATCACATTTTGAGGAAAATAATATTTGTCATAATATTACAAATTCTTTGTCATCTTCTTCTATTATAAAAGGAAAATTAGTGAGCAGTGAAGTGTCAATATTGATAGATACGGGTAGTTCAATTAATTTAGTGTATGAGGAAGCTTTAAATACTGTACCCATTGCACATATGTTGCTAACATACAAACCAACAATTTTGCGTAGCTTTAGTTCACAAGATACTAAAGTTGAATGTTTAGCCACTATTTCGCTAAATTTGGGAAAAGAAAGATTCCCTACCGAATTTTTTGTGTTAAAATCACCAGCTCCTATTTCATATAATGTAATCCTTGGTAACAAGTTTTTACATAAACATAATGCTATTATAGATTATAATCACTTCTGTTTTAAGTTTTCAAACTCTTCCATTCCTTTTGTTGGTTATCAATGTACGAATAATTTACTTTCGATTTCAAATCATGAACCGGCAAATGAGTCGGAAATTGCAGACTCAAACCTAAGTAGTGTCGCAAAGCGTATTGCTGTGCCTGACTCGCAGATGAGTAGTGGAAAAAATGTTCGTGTGGTAGAGGACTGTAAACCGAAAGAGTTCCATACGAATGCATGTGCCAAATGCAAAGCAGATCTGGCACCGGTAGTGAATGAGTCTCAGGTCATTCGGGAAGAGTATGTGAGCAGAAATTTTTCGGAAAATAATGTAGTGCCACATTTGGGTAGTGAAGAGGTACATATTAACGATTTGGAAAATGGAAGCAAATCTTTTAGAGATTTGGTAGTAAATGCACAGAATGTTACTTTGCATATGGGGGAAAAGCAAAATCATGTTAGAGGTGGTACTGAAGTTAACTTTGTCATTCAACACAAAAACAATCCATGTAATCAGCAATTGGTCCACGTTAATAGATTAACTCCTTTACCTCCTAGACGTAGTGAATTGATTTCTAGCACATATAATGATAACATTGATAATTCTTCAACTCAAGAAACAAGACAATTTAAAAGTAGATATTTTCTAAACCATCAAAATAGGGTTAAAACTCAAAATGTTCCTAATTCACACAAGTATGACTTGCGCCCAAGAGGCCAATTTATTCATTAAAGTTACTTGTCAATTAAGGCAATATGTCAATAGAGCAATTGGCTCAAAAGTAAAGTAAAATGTTTAGATTATGAAATTCTCACATTTTCAAAAAAAAAGACTGATATTGTTGTGAGATGGACAGTTATGTTTCATAATATTATATTTTCAATTGTTTCACAAAATGTTTTGCAAAACTGTATGCTATGTTAAAATGGATCCAATATTTCTGAACTTCTGTGTAATTTGCTTTATGTGTCAGTCAGCTGAATGTTCTGTACTGCAAGTTCTGTGAATGTGAGTGCCATGTTAATCAGGTTGAAGTAGTGTTTTAAAATTCTAAATACTTAAATAATAATTTTTTTTTGCTTTACTTTAATGATAAGCAGTAATGTTTTAAAGTAATTTTAAGATAATTAAGTACTTGATGGATTAGAGTTTTGGTAAGGATTTTTAAGGATAACTGATAATTTTTATCTCTGTTTTATTTTATGAATGTGTGAATGATTTTTTTTAATTTAAAGGTCTAGTAAATTTTAGAAATTTTTTTTTGTCATTTGGTGTTTGTTGACTTATTGGTTGGGGGTACCGCCACCTCTAGGTTTGCAACTTTCTAATGGACTTGTTTCTTGCCTGGGTGCCTGATCAACATTCTTGGTTTGAAAATTTGTCTCATTTTCTAAATTAGTAATTTTTTTTTAAATGTCTTTTAAAGTAATTTGTTGGCAAGGTTGGATAATAGTTAATAAATTGATTTCTGTGAAAAGTAAATTTATAGAATTTAATTGTAAAATTTTTGAAGAAAGAAAACTTTTTGTTTAGTTAAACTTTTTGTGAGTTGAGTAAATTAAATTTTCATGTCTCTGTGGTACTCACCAGAAAATGTATTAGTGTTTAAATTTTAAAAGGGGCAATTTCATCATTTGTGTCTTGTTAATTTGGTGTTGTCTTGTAAAGGTCTATGCTTGTATTGAGACTTATTTTTTTTTGACTCACGAGTCAAACTTTAGGCCACTCTTGGATTTTGGTTATTATGCTGGTCATGATCTTGTTTGTTTTTGTTTTTTTTCTTTGATGTACATGTACATCGCTCAAAATTTACACTAAATTCCTCTCAATGGAACATATGTCATTGGGAACTTAATGCAGGTATTTTCCTAGTATTGTGTGGAAAAATTCCCCGCTTTGCAGGAAATTTTTCTCCCGGACCCCGAAGGAGTGTGATAAGGCTTTCACACCTCTGTGTTAAAATTGTATATTAAAGTATTGTTTTATTTCTGTGTGATTGAAAGTGTCAATTTCGAAATATAAATGTCTTTTCTACATGTTTTCAATTACATTGACTTTTAAGGGAAGTGAACTCTAAAATCGCAAAAGTGTTTATGTTCCAGAAAAATAGTAATAGTTTTGTATTTTCGCTTCTCAGTCGCTAGTTGGGAACTTGCAGGTTTGCGCACGCGCGCGTTTGAAAAAGGATTTTGGAAGCAGTGTGGAAGGAGTCGTGGAGAAATGTAGACGTGTGTGTTTGATTCGCGTATGATCGCGAATTTTAAGAAAAGGTGGATTAATTTTGAAAGTGGAAGGATGTGATTAAAATATGTAACATAGTTCGACAAGTTGTGCGTAGAGTCGTTTGGCTCGGTTCAGAGATGAGTCACTCGTGTTTTAAATGAATCAGCCTGGTAGTAATGGAATAATGAGTCTTGTGAAAAGAGAAAATGGTTCTTTCACTGGTCGGCTTGAATCGCTAATAGGGCAAGAGGGAAAGCTCATTTTACAGCGATTTGTATTTGCCTGACTCCTCCTTGTGTCCTAAGGTACGAATCAACCAATCTCCGTAACCAACCAAGATGTCGAATTTCGCCAGCATGATGTTGTGTAGTCAAGTTTCCCGACCATTATGGATTTTGTTCTGCGCAAGAATCTCGATGAGTTTATGCCGAGAGTCCATCCTGATATCCTTTCCCATGGTACAGAATTGTAAATGTTATATTTAAAAGAGACGAGGTAAAGTTTTATATATATTTAGTCTTCCACCTAACGAATAGAGTGTTAATTGTCAAATCCTCGTGAGTATCAAGTCATTGATGATGTTATATGAAAATGTCGTATATGTTCAAAGTATACAAATGTGATATATAAATGTCAAGTATAATATGAGGAATATTGTGTTTATTTTATGTATCAGAAAATATGTGTATTCTCTTGGTTCCTCTTCCTCCAGGGGTGTTCTTAATGGTCACCCTACCGAGTGTAACTCTGAGTTATTGCGAGAAATGCTTGTACTCCACTGTTTTCGATCAACTGCCTTGTTATTTCATGTTTAATAAATGTGTTTGATTTCAAAACTTTGTCTTCTCTGTCGAGTATACCAAAACGTTCGCGACACTTGGTGGTTTGCGCGCTGGATTTGCACGCTGCCACAACTGCTGGCGTGTTCATGTGGAGTACGATCACGTTAAACATGTGCGTCCGTAAGTCCTTCCGAGAGATTGGTGGTAGGGGAAGGAGGGTACGGTCCCTGCAGATGCCTCTCCCACTGGGTTCCGGTCTAAATTGGGTGGCACTTGCGGGCGTACAAAGGGTTACCTCACAAATTTTTTCTGGTAGGTAGGACGGTCTGGGTCTCAACAACAACACCACAACAACTCATGTTTATGAAAATTGCAACATCACGAAGGAATGATCAGATTAGAATGACATTTATACCACATATTACTAATGGTGATACAAATAAATAATTACCGCTTCAGAGCAATACATCTACATTGTCGGCATAAATCAGTAAATTGTGAAGCCGTCCCTAGCGGCAATAAGAGCTTCTAAACGTTGCGGAATCGAATCAAAAAGAGTTTGGCTGTGTTTCTGGGGTGTTGCCTGCCAGGCTTCTTCGATCCGGGTCCACAGTTCATTGGTAGCGACAGCTGGAAAACAATAATGGCCCAGTCACCGAGTGACCATATCCCATACAAATTCAATCGGTGACATGTCTGGAGAACGGTAAGCGGTATCTGCTGTACAGTGAAGAAGGCTTGGACATTCCTGGCAACATGTGGTCTGGCGTTGTATTGTTGAAATATAGCACCAAGAGTGTTCTGAAGGAAGTGCACAACTACGGCCTCCAAAACACCCCTGATGCAGCGGTTGCGGTTGACCGCACCCGCAATGCGTAGCAGCCGGGATCGTCTATGATAGTCAGTGGCACCCCCACATCATCACACTTAACGTTCTTGCAGTATGACGCTCTAAAACGTGTGCAGGAACATGGCATTCACCCCAATACCGTCTAACGCATATGCAGCCATCATTTTATCCAGGTTGTAGCGGGACTCGTTCGAAAACACGATCCTCACGTTATGGTCTGTATACTCGTCCATCCATTGTAACCTAGGGCGTCAATGGTTCAGGGTCAACGGTATCTTCTGCAAAGGAATGTTTGCACTCAGTCCTCTGCGCAGCAGACTCCTTCGAACCGTAGAAGCAGACAATGCCACACCCGTAGCAGTGCTTCAGTGCTGCGCTAACTCTCGAGAAGAAGCTGTACTGTTCATTACCGCCATGCGGATGAGATGTCTATCCTCCTATGTTGTCACATTACGTGGCCCACTGCCGGATTTTCGACTCGTCCTGTTTCCTTCGATCCACTGCTTCCACACTCGCATTGTTATCGTGGCATTATGTCCCGTACGAACAACAATATCCCGGTACGATAACCCTCTTTCCCGCAGTCCTATTATGCGTCCCGTTCGAACCCTATAGTTTGCGTATTAGGCTCCCGCTGACATTGACGAGGCATAGGGACTCCAATACAGCAGTTTTCAACTCGCACACACAGATACCATACTTGTCTGGCTCTATACACTCCACTATTTATATCCCTCGTACGCCTATTCAGAGAGCGCTGCAGAGCCCAAGCATACGTATTCACTCTGCATTGCTAATTAATTGCCTGTCCTACCTGCTTTGCATGTCCCGTACATTTTTTTTCTAATGTGACAATTCCTTAGTGATGTTGCTATTTCCATACACAAGAATGTATTTTCGTGCTAAGCATCATACATTATTAGAAATATATGTGGGCTGAGGAGCGAGTAGTTACTACTATAAGTCATCCTTTATGTTGAGAGGTTCCAAACCTTAAGGAGAAGAGAAAATCTAACAGACGAAGTAAGTTATAAATTTGAATGATAAAGTAAGAAATTAAATATTCGGTATGTTGCGTATTTCACTGCTACTCTTAAGGAAAAACACAAATATTCTGAATTATCAAATTTTAAATAACCGTAATGACTAGGGGGCTGGTTTTTATGTTTTGAATATTTTTTCCTGAGGTAAATACATGTATTACTATTTTTATATAACATATTTTATTAGAAATATTTTCTAATACAACTTAAAGGGTGTATAAAATCAGGAGATGCAAATCCATATTGGATTCCTTAAAGAGGTTGATAGAGCCAAATTATGACAATGGTTTCTTTTTACGCATGCGTAACAGTATGATGTCACTACCTTTACTTTCACTTCCGTGATTGGTTGATCTGGCAGATTTCCATAGCAATCCTGAGTCGATTCGCTCCCATAAAAGTTTCACTTTATAATTAATAAGAATGATCAATCATGCATAAAGCATTGATTATGAAACACCTTCCAACTGAAATGCAATGTTTTTTAAACATTTATAAAATGCGATACATTTAGCACTCATATTTTTTAGATTATCACAGTACTACAATAATTTATTGTACTTGCAAACTTAAAACTTCATCAGAAAAGGCAATGCTTTAAATCGTATGCCTCATTATGTAAAATCAATGAATATTTCATTTATATCACTTATATTCCAAACTCCTGTGCTAAATAATTTTTCGTAAAAAAAATTCGCTTGGCGAGATTTTGGCGACGAACATGGCGGAATGTTGCCAACTTGGCGATTTTTTAAATGTTACCAAATTAACAAAAATCTCGCCAAATGGATAAAATCGACACTAAATCAATGAAAATGAAGACTCATTGACGAAAATTCAATAAAAATCTCAATTAACAAAAATCTCGCCAAATGGATAAAATCGACACTAAATTAATGAAAATGAAGACTCATTGACGAAAATTCAATAAAAATCTCAATTAACAAAAATCTCGCCAAATGGATAAAATCGACACTAAATTAATGAAAATGAAGACTCATTGACGTAAATTCAATATCTAGGAAACAATATAAGTATCTACTATAAGAATAACCCTATTACTTTCCTTATATACATAATGTATAAGGAAAGTATTGTGACGGGGTCGAAAATTCGAATTCGAATTTTCGACGGGAGAGCATGTTTCAAGCATCCCTGATCATGAATCAAACATTTTTGAAGTTATGTCTGTGTGTGTGTGTGTGAAAGTATGTGTGTGTGTGTGTGTGTGTGTAAAGGTATGTGTGTGTATGAAAGTATGTGTGTGTGACTGACGAACTAATGAACCGATTCGAACCAAATTTGGTACAAAAATCACAATCCGTAAACACTGGAAGCCTATTGTTTTTATACGTAATCGAATGCTCAGAACCCCCCTAAATTTTCGAGTGAAATTTTGAAAAAATCGTCAAAAAATCAAAACCGCTAATAAAGTTACGCAAAAAGACATTTCTCATGTAATTTTTCATTAGAAAACGCATATATTTTAGAATTGCTAACATGAACCGTTGAACCATGAATTGCTAACATGAAATTGCTAACAATTGGTATAAATTTTAGAACGCTAACATGAACCGTTCTCGAGATATTGCACATTTTTCAAAAATATTATCAAAAAGTCACATAAAATAAAAAAAATATTTCCTATTGAGAAACATGTTCACTTTTCATATGTAATACCATGCGATAAATTTGGTGACATAATTCCCGTGGATCTAGCTCGTTCCATTCATGAAAAAATATACTTTGAGTAATATTTTTGCATTTGAATGCCAATAGTCATTTATCTGCTGTAAGAATAACTTATTTCTTCGTCCATAACGCTTGGCGAGCTTTTGGTGACGAATTTGGTGGAATGTAGCCTACTGAGCGACTTTTTTAAATGTTACTAAATTAACGAGAAACTCGCTAAATATATAAAAATGACGCTCATTGATGATGACGACATGGAAAATGACGACTCATTGACGAAAATTCAATATCTTCGAAAGAACATAAATTACTACTATAAAAATAATCTATTTTTTTACTGCAAAAGTAGTAAATTCATTGCATTATATTAAGGAAAGTCATGAGCTGCCCACATCAGATTTTTTTTAATGTAAAAGTAGTAAATTCATTGTATTATATAAGGAAATTCATGTGCTGCCCACATCAGATTTTTACGACAGTTATCGCGCGAACCGAACAGACAGACAGGCAGACAGAATGAACAAAGTCATAAACACTTTAGAACTAAGTTGGAAAGTGTTAAAACAGTCGAAACTCAATTTTTTAAGAATGCTAGTTTATCTGTCATTGACAGACTTAAACTCTAGTTTAATTAATATTTAGTAGTCCACATATGTCCGAGAATATTAAGAGCGCACGTTTTGCAGGCGGGCAGATAGAAAATAATATTTTGCATGCACCCTTTTTGTGGCGTGTTTATCATCAAATCATTAGCAACATAGCCTAGGCTAATTAAAATGTTGAGTACAGAAAGTTACGTTTGAACCACGATTCGTGAAGATGCCCATGGTGTGTGGGATTAGTAGTCTCAACTTCCATCTGCCGCCGACAGTGACGCTAACAAGGTAACTATCTCCCCTTCATCCCAAAAGTCCAGAAGGCATCTCTTCAGACCCTCCATTAATTTGTAGGTTTCATTTCGGAAGAGGAGAGTTCTCTTCTCAACCATCCATCAGAAGACAAACGCCGGAAACACGAATGGGAAACTTAGATGGAAGGACAGACTGAAAAGTCCTTGTCTTCATTCCATGGATAGAAATGCTAGTCTGTGATGAAATTTGCCATTTTCTGTCTCTTTAGAAATCTCAACATGAACAGCGAGAGAGCTCGACAGTAAAACTACAGGGTCGTAGCCAGACATGAAATTCAAAAGGGGCTGGATTGAAATTCAAGGGAAGGCTCAACAGTATTGAAGGAGGGGATCACTAAAAACACTGTTAATCATCAGCATTCCTAAACCATAATAGTTATTATTTTATATTTCATTCCATATAAATTTATCAACAAATAAGTAATTGGATGACTATATTTGGAAGCTAATAATTGGTTAGGAAAATCTATATAGCTACTATACATCATGTATCAATATAATAATTACAATTGATTTTAATATAAGCAATAACTAGTAACAAACGGTTAATTAATTGAATGAAAATTCTGAAAGTAAATATAAGTTAACACTTAATATTAACTCTTAATTACTTATCAGTTAATTTCAATTCGATAATGTATAACAGTGAACGCTGCAATAATACAAAAGTATCCCAAATGCTACTGAATTAATTTTTTTTACATTTAAATATTTTTAATTTAAATAAGTAAATAGATCATCAGTATAACTACAAATTTAGCTAAATTAAAAAATCTGTGAAACGAAGTAATTTGTAAAATTCTCATAAATCAATTTTTTTGCAAAATTTAGATAACATGTTGGATGAAATTTCATATCACTATTAAAATTTAACAATTTTATCAGGGTGGGGGACTAAATATACCTCTTGGGGGTAACTTAGCCCCCTCTGACCTATACTTGGCTACGACCCTGTAAGACTAATACACTTAACGGCCTCCTTTTTACTCTTGACTCTTATAGGGAAAGTGTTAAAATTGGTGTGAAGTTGAATTCGAGTTTTTGATAGAACAACTGTTTTGAACGCTTAGAAAAGGAAGCTAATGTTTTTAGCCTGACCTATGCATGTGTGTGTTCACTCTCGCTAAGAAAGTACCTGCCGCCACTTAACAAAATTGAGCAGTCATGTGATTTATAAGTGAATAAGGTGATGATCAGATTTTGGTAAAAATCGGTAAATTAGAAATGTCCCTTATTGCTTCACAATAAGCACGAAATACTAAAATCTCTGAAATAAAAGAACAACTATTTCCCATTTCTTCAAAAATCTCTTTTTCGAACTTCAATGGCTTCCTGATGGCGTTGTGATATTCATCCCTCGCTTTGGGACGCCACAGACTCCATATCCGTCATCATTTAAACTATATCTACAGCCAGTCTTAATAAACATTTTAAGAAACATTTCAAAAAGCAAAAAAACCGGAAATGGCAATGCATAGTAAATAATTTAGGAATGACAACGCTTAATAATAAACCTACCTCCTTCAGAATTTAATGCTGAATCTATATCAGTTACCATCTAAGCTTAAACTTTATCTATATCCAAGTTTAAGAAATAGATGTTTCGAGAAGAATGAAAATGTTTGAACCGGAAATGGAAAGAGAACTGGACATCAAAATTCTTAACAAACCTCTTACCTTTGCCAGAATTGGATGCTAAATCCATATCAGTCATTCTCTAAATTCTATCAATGGCAAATCCTAAGAAATAGATACTTAAAAAGTTTGTAGTAAAAACAATAGTATGGGGAAATGTTATAGCAGTAAGTTATTTCCTGCTTTAGTTATGTCCATAGCTCATAGGCACAAGTATGTCTAAATGTGTGTTCAGGAGGTTGTAAAACACTAACTTTAAAATATCGATTTCATAAATTATTGGGAAAACCATACACTCCATGCAATAATATGAGAAAGCAAATATACAGTTATTGGCATGATAATGGCATGATAGCAAATATATGTTAATAGCATGGTGAAAAATGAAAAGATTGTAGAAGACTAGATCAAGTAGATGCCCATTCCGCGAAGGTATGGGATCCGTAACATTCTCTTGCATCTGCCGTTTAGAGTGAATCCTGACACTGCAACTATTTTGTCAAGAACTTTAGAACTCATCCGTCGAGAATTTCCATTAATTTGCAGATTTCACTTTTGAATAGGCGTTTCTCTTTCTAACTATCCATCAAAAGGCAAACTATCCGACCCGCAAGTTTTCTTGTCTCTTGGGAAAGAGTGGTCAAAGTTGGAAGGGAATGAATTGGTGGATATACGGGAAACTCATTATACGATCATGTGTGTCTAGAGAGGCCACGTGTGTGTGAGAGAGAAAGACAGAGAAACAGACAGAGAAATATTACACTCCTGATGCAGAATGATGGAATATCACTCCCGATATAGGAAAAAAAAGCAATACCATTTATGATATAGAATGAAAGCAATACCACTAATGATTCAAGATGACGGAATACCATTCTTGATACAACATGGCGCAAAACCACTCTTAATTCGGGATAAAAGCAGTACCACTCCTGATACAGGATAAAAGCAACATCACTCCTAATACAAAATGAAAGCAATACCACTTCTGATACAAAATGAAACCAATACCACTCTTAATTCAGAATAAAAGCAATACCATTCCTGATACAGAATGAAAACAATACCACTCTTAATACAAAATGATAGCAATACCACTCCTGATACTAAATGAAAGCACTATAACTCCCGATACAAAATAAAAGCAATTCCACTCCTGATACAGAATGAAAGCAATATCACTCATGATACAAAATGAAAGCAATACTACTATTGATACAGATTACTAAAAGCGAGCAATACCACTCATGATAAGGATTACAGAATAAAATGAATACCATTTCTGACACAGAATGAAAGCAATGCCACTTTTCACACAGATTACGGAATGAAAGCAATACCATTCCTGACACAGGACGAAAGCAATACCATTCTTGATACAGGATAACGCAATACCACTCCTTATTATACAGGATGGAAGCAATACCACTACTGATACTGAATGAAACTTGAAGTCGGTTAGGTGGTGGGAATGAATTAGCCGGTTCCTGTAGAGGTTCGAAATATTGTGCATAGAGCAAGTTTTCTTACTGCCATTGAAGATATCGACTATTCCACGCTGATGAGCTTATAAGTACAAAATCGTTCCATAGATACTGTTATCTGCAATATTAGTTTATAAACACTCCTATAGGAGGGTTCTGTGACTATGAACACTTGATACTATTTTATAAATAGTGATGTACAAATAATTAATCTAAATAATCGTACAAATAATCGTACAGTCAGTACAAATAATCGTCCAAATCGGGTCATAAATGACGATTTTATCGGCGATGAAATGTTTGCAGTCACTGCATCGGGAAAGCGAGGTGTCGGTGAAAGCAATAAACGCAAATTGACGTATGGGGGGTAAATGCCGATTCACAGATGGCGCAGATCTAAAATTCACTTTTTTTACACTTTGCCACTAGGATTAGTTTTATAATACAGCTTAAAGCGTACATTTATTCAGGGAAAAAGTTACGCATTGGGTTCTGTATTGAGTTCTGCTGATACTGTGACTGGTATCACCTCAACAACCCAACTAAACGATGATGAACTTACCCTCTGTGAAAAGTTCTGGAGAAAGCAAACTATTCGTAAATTCCTTAGACAATCAATAAAATGTAAAACGTTTCCATAACTCGCTAAAAGTTGCGAAGCTGGCGATATTTCCCCGAGCTCGTCCCCAAGATCACTGAATTTGTCGCCAAATGGCCCAGAGTTTTAAATGATAACAATGGTTTTCTGTTAAGTGTTCGAAATAATAGGATGTCACTTCCGTTACATACTTTTGTTTCATCCCCGTCACATTTATTTCATGAGGCCAACGGTCCTACCGTGCTGAAAACACCGGTTCTCGTTAGGTCACCGAAGTCAGGCAGCATCCGGCTCAGTTAGTACTTGGGTGGGTGACCACTTGGGAACACCGCGTGCTATTGGCACATTTCGGGCTCGGTAGCCCGGTGGTTTACGAGCTGGATTTGCACGCTGCCACAACTGCCGCCGTGTTCAGGCGGAGTACGATCACGTTAAACATGTGGGTCCGTAAGTCTTTCCGAGAGGTTAGTGGTAGGGGAGGGAGGGTACGGTCCCTGTGAATGCCTCCCCAACTGGGTTCCGGTTTAAATTGGGTGGCACTTCCCGGTCGGCCAAACGGTTACCTTGCACCTTTCTGGTAGGTCGGACGGTTTGGGTCTCAACAACAAGATTTACTTCATGATTTACTGCGTGGCCCGCGTTCTAAGATATTTCCCATCAAAAATGGTGACGTGGTTACTGCAGTCACGGAATTTTAAGACAATCATGCTTCAAGTGAATGGGCTTACTCTATATTTACATTGAGCCGAATACACGCGAAAGATGTTGAACCAAAGCTCTGCCTATCGAAGTTTCAGACGATTTCCTACGGTGCATTTCGTTATTTCACGACTTGCGCACCAACGGCGGGACAGAGAGAAACAGCTAATTAGAAGAATCGTAAATAATTCGTTCTCCCCCTAATTGGTTTGTCAAATACCATTCGTACCCATTTCCAGATCATTCATTACCGGCCGTGTATATACGACCATGCAAGAATCGGCGTGTTTTCGAAAACTTTAAATTCCATCACTTTCAGCCGGTCGCTCATTTATTTCGGAACTTGGACAAATGATTCCAGTTTGATAATGCTTTTAGGATATTTTATAATTTTCGGTAATAGTGCTAAACATTGACAGAAGTACAAAAGTGTTTTGTTGCTTAATTGTTGTTTATGTTAATTTTGCTTTACTATATATTACAAAGCATGTAAAGATAAAACAAGATTTATCCAATTTTTGAGGCCCATTTTGAAAGGACGGGAGATAAAAGAAAATTGAATGTATACTAAACATGACTCTTCCCAGAAAATCACATATATATTTTCTTCTTCTTCAACCCAGACCGTCCGACGTACCCGAAGGTGTAAGGTGTCTGCTTGGACTAGAGACAGTGCCACCCAATGTAAACTGAAACCAGGGATCGAGGGAACGTACCCTCCTTCCCCTAACACCAACCTCTTGAAAAGATTGACAGACCCACATATTTAACGTGCCCTTACTCCGCTTGAACATAGGGTTAGTTTGGGCAGCGCTGGAAATCAAACTCGGGTCTAGAAAACTTTCACAACGTATATAAGCATAAATAAAATGAAAATGCAGCATACAGCTGTTTCGAAGATGCGTTGGATTCTTTTCGTCATTACAAAAGAGGAATCTTCCTCATTCGGACTTCGGTTTGTTGGTTCTTTTGCACTGATGAAGTGGATCCAACGTATCCTCGAAACTGCTGTATGCTGCATTATCATTTTATTTGTGCTTATATATGTTGCTCAAGCTTTCCATATCCTTCGCACCAAGTGTATTTTACCTATCGAACTCGGGTCGTCCCTGTGCGCTAACCACTGGTCCATCCCATCCCCACATATTTCTTTTAACATATGCTTGTGTTATATAATGTTATAATGTTTGTTTATAAGCATTATAAAGTATAAAACGTATATTTTATAATGTTTTGATGGGGATAACATCTAGTGTGGGGGTATTCAGCCAATATTAGAGCGTTACGAAAAGTGTAACCACTCCTGGTAAAGATCTGTTATCGGATATGCTAAGATTTCAAAATTAAATTATTATTAAAATGAAAATGAAATTACATAAAAAATAAATAACATGGAGTTCGCGTTTGCTAAATTGAACAACAAAATTGAATTCTTTGGATGACAAATTACTAATTGCACAACTTTTATAAATATAGCCTTTAATGAAATAAATCTAGTCAGGATTTTTCAGCATACAATTATAATCGTATTGTAAATATTTTCTCAAATAATACCGCAGTGTCTTTTTTTATCCCATTTATACAAAACCGTTGCTTCGCGTGTAAAATTCTTCCAGGAGCAGCCAAGATAAATACATTTTAATGAGTTTTAAATAAAACTTTCAATTAATTCCAAAGTGTTTCTTTTTCAACAAAGCGCTTGTTAAAATGACATGGGGCAATTAAACTGATTCCCCACTTCCCTTCCTATTCTTTCACACGTACAGCAGACGATTTATGATTTTCTCTCGCATAATTTGAGATTTTCATTCATTTGATTAATTACCGAATTATAATTCTCGAGTGTCATGAATGAACGAATAAAAATATGAAATTTCGAGGTGTTTTGATTTCATTAAATACCGAAAATAAAATTTCTCGTTGTTTTAGAAATGCTTTCGTCCAATCACGATATTTGTTGAACAGGATGATTTAAACGTCATGTTTACGGATAAGTTCTATTGTATTGAATGAACGCAATTTTCTTTTGTTCAAAAACCGCTATGGAATTGTTTCAAATGTTGCCGTTTCATTTGTGGAAAATAATATATATGGACCGAGACCGTGTTGATGCATAATATATTGGCATATAGTTTTTTACTTTCCTTATATACATAATGTATAAGGAAAGTATTGTGACGGGGTCGAAAATTCGTATTCGAGTTTTCGACGGGAGAGCACGTTTCAAGCATCCCTGATCACGAATCAAACGTTTTTGAAGTGATGTCGCTGTGTGTATGTGTGTGTGTGTGTGTGAAAGTACGTCTGTGTGTGTGAAAGTATGTGTGTGTGTGTGTGAGTCTGTGGAAACGATAACTGACGAACGAATAGACCGATTCGAACGAAATTTGGTACAAAAATCACAATCAGTAAACACTGGAAGTTTATTGTTTCTATACGCAATCGAATGGTCAGAACCTCCCTAAATTTTCGAGCGAAATTTTGAAAAAATCGCCAAAAAATCAAAACCGCTAATAAAGTTACGTAAATAGACATTTCTTATGTAATTTTTTATTAGAAAACGATTGATATAAAGTTTAGAACGCTAACATGAACCGTTCTTGAGATATTGCACATTTTTCAAAAAAATTATCAAAAAGTCATATAAAATAAAAAAAATATTTCCTATTGAGAAACATGTTCACTTTTCACATGTAATACCATGCGATAAATTTAGTGACATCATTCTCGTGGACCTAGCTCGTTCCATTCATGAAAAAAGATACTTTGAGTACTACTTTTGTATTTGAACGCCAATAGTTATTTATCTGCTGTAAGAATAACTTATTTCTTCGTTCATAACGCTTGGAGATATTTTGGGGACAAATTTGATGGAATGTCGCCAACTTGGCGACTTTTTTAAATGTTGCTAAATTAACGAAATCTCGCCAAATGGATAAAAATGACGCTAAATCAATGACGACACATTGATGATGACGACATGGAAAATGACGACTCATTGACGAAAATTCAATATCTTGGAAAGAATATAAATAACTACTATAAAAATAATCCATTTTTTTACTGTAAAAGTAGTAAATACATTGCATTATATAAGGAAAGTCATATGCTGCCCACATCAGATTTTTTATGCTCTTTTTAAACAATATGAAAATATGATAAACGTGAGCCCCCCCCCTACCCCCAGACTAACAAATATTTGAAAACTATAATTTTTCTCACTCTTTCTGTCGAAAAATCCACAAAACTAAGATAATCTCTTTTTTTCAGGTATAGATTTGCATATAGAGTTAATATTTATAGAACGATTAGAGATTTTTCTATTTATTTTATGTACCATTTTTATGTTTTATATGAATAAATACATTTTTTGAAAGATAAGATTTAGAAATCGTTGTAGAACGTGCGTACTTACGAGATACACCAGTTAAATCAGCTAATGGGCACTGAAGAGAACTCATAAAACGTGTTTCTTTACTGTTCACACCTTCAAACACTCTTTGATTTTAGTGGCAAACAAAGTACATGATGCATAGGTTCTGCTCATGACTTTCCTTACATTCTGCATGAAATTTAAAACTCTAATAAAGGAATTTATTAAAAGTCTGACATTTTACATAGCAGAATTCATAGAAAAATACGTTTGACGTTGCCACATTGTTGCCACATTTGGCCATATAGCGCCAAGTAGCACGTTTAAGAAAATTGATCTTGAATTATCTTAAAGCAGCGAGTTATTCCAGTAAAAATCTTTATTGATTTATCGTGCAAAATTACACGCAATAATTAATATATTTAAAACTATATTTAATTCATTTAAAATGTTATGTAATTTTGCCAAATAATCAGGCAACTAATATCTTGTGAACGGCAAATGCCAGCATTCAAAAACTAGGAATCGAGACCATATTTTGTGTAGTCTGATTGAATAATAAGGATCTCCTATATAACTTTAATTAAAAACATTTTTATTATAAATAAACTGGAATGATTCCTGTGTTTTGTAGGAAATTCAACTTTTCGTGCAAAGTTTATAAAGGTTCTTAGATTTTATAGGTTAAGAATATAAATACGTTCCCAAAGGTTTTGAAAACGCTTAAAGCATATTTTTCTTTCCCTACACATTTAGTATAGTGTATAGTGTATGAGGCATCGTATTTTGACGGGGTCGAAAATTTGAATTCTAGTTTTTGACGAAAAAACCCGTTTTAAGCAACCCTGAACTCGAATAGAACGTTTTTGAAATGATCTCTGCATTTCTGTGTAATTGTATGTGTTTACGTGTATGAGTCTCTGGATGCAATGTCTTAGCGAATGGGGGCATTTCGAACGTAGTTCGGTGCGATTATTATAATCAACGAATGCTAGAACATTATTGATTTTAATCGTGATAGAATGTTCGACATATCATTCATGTGAATGAATTTTTGTAAAAATGATTCAAAAATCAGATATTTCAATAATGTTAATAATCACTCTATACGTAATATTTTATTAGTAAATAACTCCTTTATACGTCATATTTTATTAGAAAATGAATCACACAGCTTTAGAACGATAGCATGACCCATTCTTAAGATAGTGCACGTTCTTCAAATAAATTAAAAAGAAATCATATCAGATTGAAAAAGTAGTAACTATCGTGAAATAGGTTCACATTACCCATACAGTATTATGCAATAAATGCGTTAACATAATGCTTGTGGATTTAGTTCGCCCCATTCACGAAACAATATACTTTTTGAAATTTTTTTGTATTTCGCACATGAGTATGAATAATTCCTTCAGTTTGCACTCATAAGTTGCCAAAATTGTCCCATTTCAATTTATGGGATGGTAATTCAATTTCTTCAGTTTGGACTCATAAGTTTCCAAAATCGTCCCATTTCAATTTATGCGATGGTAATTCAGTTTCTTCAGTTTGGACTCATAAGTTGCCAAACTCGTCCCATTTCAATTTATGCGATGGTAATTCAGTTTCTTCAGTTTGGACTCATAAGTTGCCAAAATCGTCCCATTTCAATTTATGCGATGGTAATTCAATTTCTTCAGTTTGGACCTTAAGTTGCCAAACTCGTCCCATTTCAATTTATGCGATGGTAATTCAGTTTCTTCAGTTTGGACTCATAAGTTTCCAAAATCGTCCCATTTCAATTTATGCGATGATAATTCAATTTCTTCAGTTTGGACTCATAAGTTGCCAAAATCGTCCCATTTCAATTTATGCGATGGTAATTCAATTTCTTCAGTTTGGACTCTTAAGTTGCCAAAATCGTTCCATTTCAATTTATGCGATGGTAATTCAGTTTCTTCAGTTTGGACTCATAAGTTGCCAAAATCGTCCCATTTCAATTTATGCGATGGTAATTCAGTTTCTTCAGTTTGGACTCATAAGTTGCCAAAATCGTCCCATTTCAATTTATGCGATGGTAATTCAGTTTCTTCAGTTTGGACTCATAAGTTGCCAAAATCGTCCCATTTCAATTTATGCGATGGTAATTCAATTTCTTCAGTTTGGACTCATAAGTTGCCAAACTCGTCCCATTTCAATTTATGCGATGGTAATTCAGTTTCTTCAGTTTGGACTCATAAGTTTCCAAAATCGTCCCATTTCAATTTATGCGATGATAATTCAATTTCTTCAGTTTGGACTCATAAGTTGCCAAAATCGTCCCATTTCAATTTATGCGATGGTAATTCAATTTCTTCAGTTTGGACTCTTAAGTTGCCAAAATCGTTCCATTTCAATTTATGCGATGGTAATTCAGTTTCTTCAGTTTGGACTCATAAGTTGCCAAAATCGTCCCATTTCAATTTATGCGATGGTAATTCAGTTTCTTCAGTTTGGACTCAAAAGTTGCCAAAATCGTCCCATTTCAATTTATGCGATGGTAATTCAGTTTCTTCAGTTCGGACTCATAAGTTGCCAAACTCGTCCCATTTCAATTAATGCGATGATAATTCAATTTCTTCAGTTTGGACTCATAAGTTGCCAAAATCGTCTTAGCGTCACTTTTATCCATTCGGCGGGTTTTTCGTTAATTTAGCAACATTTAAAAACTCGCCAAATTGGCGGCATTCCACCAAATTCGTCTCCAAAATCTCGCCAAGCGTTTTGGACGGAGAAATAATTTATTCTTACAGCAGATAAATGACTATTGGCGTTCAAATACAAAAGTATTACTCAAAGTATATTTTTTTCATGAATGGAACGAGCTAGATCTACGAAAATAATGTCACCCAATTTATCGCATGGTATTACATATGAAAAGTGAACATGTTTTTCAATAGGAAATATTTTTTTTTTATTTTATATGACTTTTTGATAATTTTTTTGAAAAATGTACAATGTCTCGATAATGGTTCATGTTAGCGTTCTAAAATTTATGTCAATCGTTTTCTAATGACAAATTACATAAGAAATGCCTATTTGCTTAACTTTATTAGAGGTTTTGATTTTTTGACGATTTTTTCAAAATTTCACTCGAAAATTTAGGAGAATTTTGAACATTCGATTGCGTATAAAAACAATAGGCTTCCAGTGTTTACGGATTGTGATTTTTGTACCAAATTTCGTTCGAATCGGTCCATTCGTTCGTCAGTTATCGTCTCCACAGACTCGCTGACACATACACACACACAGATATCACTTCAGAAATGTTCAATTCGTGATCAGGGATGTTTGAAACGTGCTCTCCCGTCGAAAACTCGAATTCGAATTTTCGACCCTGTCACAATACTTTACATTATGTATATAAGGAAAGTAAAAATAAAATGTCAAACGTCACAATCAATAAGTAAGAAATAAAAATCTATTTTTCTACCGATATTAAAAAGTCGTTCCCGTATTCTTTTCAACGAACTTCTTCCATAGTTTACGATTTAAAAAAAACATATTTTAATATATATTTGATATCATTTTTCGTCGTTCTGTTGTTTATAAACAAGCTTTCATATCGCGGGGAATAAATACTAAGAGCGGCCCAATAGGAGTCGAGAAGAATGGAAATACTTTTAAGAGTGTAATAAAAGCCGTTTCTGAGACAGCGCACAGTAATGCAGGAAATGTTTTCCTTAAGAGTAATGTTATGTTACCTTTCATATTTTTCCTCGCTGAGAG
Source organism: Amaurobius ferox (assembly GCA_951213105.1). NCBI lineage: Eukaryota > Metazoa > Arthropoda > Arachnida > Araneae > Amaurobiidae > Amaurobius > Amaurobius ferox. The sequence continues at coordinate 169,758,380 of OX578135.1, read as the reverse complement.
TTGTTTTGCAGCGACTGCAGTAATTCAGAAACACAGAGTGTTTTGTTGTTGTTGTTGTTGAGACCCAGACCGTTCGACATCAACACAGAGTGTGTGTTTCTTCTAAGATGATTCAATGTGCAGTTGCTTCTTAAAGTGTACTAAGAACGGGAATTTCTGACACTATGAGTACCTGTAGTGGTCACTATATAATTAAAAAAAGTCATTTGTGATAAATATTTAGACGCATCCAGTTAATTTATATCTATATAATAATTTTATAACGTGCATTTGTTTTCTCACACCCTATAAAAGGAGCCCCTCCCCGCAGTAAGCTAGAACGCTGAAACTTTGCACATTTATAGCATCAAAAATGAGGGTCGTCAGAATCTAACGCAGCCAGATTATTCATTTTACTAACCGGGAGACTGAGAAAATGGAGGTTTTTAGAAAATACTTTCCAGACCATCCAGAGTCCCACTCAGTGACCTAAAAGACTGAATCTTTACACAATAATGGTATTAACACAAAACAGAACTGCTAAACTCAGTTGCATGTTCCGAATAAGACGACTATTTTCAACGCGAAACATCATACATTGTAAAACGAAATAAAACCTATTAAAATAAATTTGCGACGTAATTTTTTAAGAATGTTAAAACAATTAGGTCTATTCTTGACAGCTTAAAATATTAGTACTGAATAAACTCTTTTACTACTATTTTACTAGTACCATGAAGGAGGCAAAAACAATCACGTAAATTATTCGGAACATTTACATAAAGCTCCTAAATATACAGGCTGACGCAACTGTCATTATGATTCCATCCGGTCGTTCAGTTATCGTATGCCTATGCTATTTCAATGGCGCTCGCATGCTAATGGCTGATATTTGATACGCAATTTAGCTGTAAAATAAGTGCTTCTACTTTCAAAAATGTATTTCAATCATTGACAAAAGTAATCTAAAATGTTTTAGTTTTCTCGACATAGAGAGAAAAGGACATGAAAGTAACCCTATTTTCGCCATGTACCAGGTATTGCTTCAACTGGAAGTCAAGATGGCCGTTGTTGCGTCAGCCTATATGTTTAGGAGCCTTATTACTTTTTTTATATACATAGTATAATGTATAAGGAAGGTATTGTAACGGGGTTGAAAATTCAAATTCGAGTTTTAGACGGGAGTGCACGTTTCAAGCACACCTGATCACGAATCGAACATTTCTGAAGTGATGTCTGTGTGTGTGTGTGTGTGTCAGTGAGTCTGTGGAGACGATATCTCACGAATGACTGGAGCGATTCGAACGAAATTTGGTACAAAAATCACAATCTGTAAACACTGGAAGCCTATTGTTTTCATACGCAATCGAATGTTCAGAACCCCCTAAATTTTCGAGTGAAATTTTGAAAAAATCATCCAAAAAATAAAACCTGTAATAAAGTTACGCAAATAGACATTTCTTATGTAATATTTCCTTAGAAAATGATTGACATAAACTCTAGAACCCTAGCATAAACCATTCTCAAAATATTGTACATTTTTCAAAAAAAATTAACAAAACATCCCATAAATTAAAAAAAATATGAACTGTTGAGAAACATGTTCACTTTTCATATGTAATATCATGCGATAAATTTAGTGACATTATTTTTGTAGATCTAGCTCGTCCCATTCATGAGAAATGATACTTTTATATTTGAACGCCAGTAGTCATTTATCTGCTGTAAGAATAACTTATTTCTCCGTCCACAAAGCTTGGCTAAGAATTTGGCTGAATGTCGCCAACTTAGCGGCTTTTTAAATATTACCAAATTAGCGAAAATCTCGCCAAATGGATAAAAATGACGCTAAATCAATGAAAATGACGACGAATTGTTGAAAATTTAATGTATTGGAAAGAATATGTCTACTATAAAAATAACCTATATTTTTTTTACTGTAAAAGTAGCAATTTCATTGCATTATATAAGGAAAATCATATGTTGCCCACCTCAGATTTCTTTTACCTATGACCTATAACTGTCATTAATTGCCATATTAAGCGAAGTAAAGTATGACTGGCTCGTTGAGCGCTCGTGAATATCTTTGTTTTATTTACTGATGTCTTTCTTATTTACTCAATGACGAGATCATGTTTCTTTTATATAAAAGTCTATGAAAGACTCTTTTTGGGAAATATAAACTAGCTTTGAAGTTTAAAAAAAATAAGCGTATTATTTAAATACATATCCTCAATATTCTCGGATACATTCTCAAGGAACAAGAATGATTCCAAAGACCTGCAAACTTTTATCTTTATTACTTTCCTTATATACATAATGTATAAGGAAAGTATTGTGACGGGGTCGAAAATTCGAATTCGAGTTTTCGACGGGAGAGCACGTTTCAAGCATTCCTGATCACGAATCAAACATTTTTGAGGTGATGTCTGTGTGTGTCTGCGTGAAGGTATGTGTGTGTGTGTGTGTGTGTGAAAGTATGTGTGTGTGTCTGTGTGTGAAAGTATGTGTGTGTGTGTATGTCAGTGAGGCTTTGGAGACGATAACTGACGAACGAATGAACCGATTCGAACAAAATTTGGTAAAAAAATCACAATGCTTAAACACTGGAAGCCTGTTGTTTTTATACGCAATCGAGTGTTCAGAACCACTCTGAATTTTCGAGTGAAATTTTGAAAAAATTGTCAAAAAATCAAAACCGCTAATAAAGTTACGCAAATAGACATTTCTTATGTAATTTTTCATTAGAAAACGATTGACATAAATTTTAGAGCGCTAACATGAACCATTCTCGAGATATTGTACATTTTTCAAAAAAATTATCAGAAAGTTATATAAAATAAAAAAAAAATATTTCCTATTGAGAAACATGTTCACTTTTCATATGTAATACCATGCGATAAATTGGGTGACATCATTCCCGTGGATCTAGCTCGTTCCATTCATGAAAAAAGATACTTTGAGTACTACTTTTGTATTTGAACGCCAATAGTTATTTATCCAATAATAAAAATAACTTATTTCTCCGTCCATAACGCTTGGCGAGATTTTGGCGAGAAATCTGGCTGAATGTCGCCGACATGGAGACATTTTTAATTGTTGCCAAATTAACAAAAATCTCGCCAAATTGATAAAAATGACGCTAAATAAATGAAAATGACGACTAATTGAAGAAAATTCAATATCTTGGAAAGAATATAAGTATCTACTATAAGAATAAAATTTTTTTTAACTGTAAAAGTAGTAAATTCATTGCATTATATAAAGAAAGTCATGTGTTGCACACATCAGATTTTTTAAAAAGGCAACAAGCACAAATAGAAGCAAGATATAGTTAATCACCTTTTAACTAGTTAGCAAAGTCACTAAACAAGCGTTAAATACTATAGAACAGCTACGAAATTCTCAACCTATTTATAAATAAGACTATTGTATTCTCAAATCACTGACGTCTTCACAATTTACATACCTCTTATCGCATAGTATCGCTCTCTAAACAATGGACATCCTTATACAGGGTGTTTCAATAAGACTGATTATGCTTATAACTTTTGAACCGTTAATGCTAGGCGCATACATGTAAATGGAAAGTTGTTTCGTTCAGTAAAAATAGTTATATTAAAACACTTTCAAAACTTTGCGACTTATTAGCATAGAAATATAGAAAATAACTTTTATATAGTCTCCTTTGTGAAGGAATTTTGATTAATCTAAATATTTGCATAAAATCAGGAGACCATTTAAAAAAATGACGGTTTAAGCAATACATTTTTAATAACATTCGTGAGACGTATTTTTTTTCTTTTTGTTTTGTTTTGTACTGGAGGGGGGGTCATATATCAAATGAATGGTATTTTGCAATAAGAACAAAATGCATTAAAAGTTTATTTTGTAGATAGTCTCCAAGTTCTTTCGAAAATAGCTTTTAACAGAGCGTTTGTTTTTGTGTGAGTTGGGATTTTTTTTATTCCCCATGCTTTGATTTTAAAGATACGGATCCCAAATTAGCTCATTATTACATAAAAGTACATAAACATGTTTTGGGTCATTGGATATTTTGCTCTAAAGGAGCCGCATAAAATGTTACATTTCGTATTTTTATATAAATAACTCAAAATGTTAGATTTCGTATTTTTATATAAATAACTTAAGTTGCTAGATTTCGTATTTTTATATAAATAACTCAAAATGTTATCTTTCGTATTTTTATATAAATAACTCAAAATGTTAGATTTCGTATTTTTATATAAATAACTTAAGTTGCTAGATTTCGTATTTTTATATAAATAACTCAAAATGTTAGCTTTCGTATTTTTATATAAATAACTCAAAATGTTGCATTTCGTATTTTTATATAAATAACTCAAAATGTTACATTTCGAAATTTTACATAAATAACTCAAAATGTTAGATTTCATATTTTTATATAACTCAATGTTAGATTTCATATTTTTATATAAATAACTCACAATATTAGATTTCGCATTTTATATGAATAACTCAAAATGTTACATTTCGTATTTTTATATAAATAACTCAAAATGTTAGATTTCGTATTTTTATATAAATAACTTAAGTTGCTAGATTTCGTATTTTTATATAAATAACCCTCGCAATTTTAGAAATACAAACTTTTCTTGCAATTCAAAACCATTTTCCAGTTGAAAGCATATGTCTAACACAAACGGTTCAAAGGTTAGAAGCCCTATCATACTTTCATAAACACTCGTATACCGTTGTGGAAAGACCTAAAAAATTAGGCAACTTGTGAAATTATTAACCATTCATTTTGATTCTCAAACTTTCTACCAAACTCGTCAAAAGTCATCGAGTTCGTAATATTTCACCACATTTGTTGCCAAGGTTAAGCGACTCGTGTACCTTCTCGTAAGAACAATTGTTAATTGTTACTTTCCGGGTAAGACACCTTTAAGACATTGAAAGATATATCAGGTATTTGCAATAATAAAGATGTTCTTAAAACCAACCACATGTATAAATTTGCTTTTTATTCAATTTTAAATTTTAAAATAAAAAGTTTGTTTAACGTGACATATGTCACATATGTGACAAACATAATTTTTTTAACGATTTCAGTTACTTGAGAACAAACATTGCATGTAAAAATAAAGCGATTAACGTATTTTAGCATTTCTAGATTCCGAAAGCCTTTTTGGAAAAGAAAATATTTAGCCATCTTAATTTTGATTTACTAGTGTTAATATATAAACCCATAAAAACATTAAATATCTAAAATATATTTTGCACCACGTCTCTCATGATTAAGTTATTTTATTTTCAAAGACATTTCTCCCCTTAATTCTAAAGAAAAATTCCAATACGTCACAACCAATAAGTAAGAAAGAAAAAACAATCGATTTCCCCACTGATATTAAAAGCGAGCTTGGTATTATTCCCCTTCCCCTTTCAGCTTTACGACTTTAAAAACATATTTTAATATATATTTGATCTTTTTTGTTGTTGTTTCGTAGCTGCTAAACAAAGCTTTCATATCCCAGAGAATGCAAAGATCGGCCCATTACCTCCCAGCAATATGAGAATACTTTTAAGGGGAATAACTGGAAAAGGTGTAATAAAAGCCCTTTCTAAGGAACTGCACGCATAGTTATGCAGAGAATGTTTCTTGAAGAAAAATGGCATTTCACAATTTTTTTTTCTTATTCTTTTTGTTTTTTCTCAGAAAATTATATCCATATGGATCGGAGTGATTTTAAAGCTGGTCTGTATTTCCCTCTGATGTTTCAATTCACTCAGACTCTCAGGTGTACTACAAAGGAAAAATCACATGACTTATAACACGTCACTAAATGATGAGGAAAACTTGAGCAACGTGTAGAAGCATAAATAAAATGATAATGCAACAGACAGCCGTTTCGAGGATACGTTAGATCCCCTTCGTTAATGCAAAAAGACCAACAAACCTGAAGTCCAAAAGAAGAAGCCGCCACTTGTCGAAAGTGATCTGCTTTGTTATTAATACTTCTCGATATTATTTTTATATTATTACTTTATATTTTTACATTCTTCGCGCAGAGGTCTAGAGGAAGGTATGGTGATAATGATACAGATTTCTACCATGTTATATTGATAGATATGCTTTAAAAGAATATTAAGAAAGCATTCTACTTTACCTCATGTAGCTTAAGAAAAGCATGGTGATCCCGATAAAATCACGAGTCCAGATTTCCCCATAAATACATCGGTGGTCTCCCTAGAAAACAGAATTGGCCTTGGTCTGTTGAAGGGGATGTGTCAAATCGTTGGCTCTTCTTAAATTCGAAAACTACTCAAGCGATTTGGACTAAAATTGGGTAGTAAGTTTCACATATCATGTAGGTATGAACGAAAAAAAACTCCGAAGTATATATATATATATATATATATATATATGTATATATATATACGTATATATATATATATATATATATATATATATACAATAGCTATAAAATGAAATTTTGTCAAAATCTTAATTTTGAGAACCTTTAAGGTGATTTGGACCCCAATTTAGGTGGTATACTGCGTATATTGTCTAGATGTGAATGAGGATTATCTTTTTAATTATATATATATATTTATATTAGAAAAAGCCTAGCTCATCGTGCAAAACAATGTTTCTGTTTTGCAACTTTTCATCTTTAAACACATTTCTTGCATTTACACCATGTTTGTTTATGCAGGGAACAAGGGGATTAGGACCTTAAGTACCTGCATTCTATATATGATGTATATCAATATTTTCATCTTAATGTGTTAAAAATATTATTCATCCCTCTTTACCACATGTAATTTTTATTCCATTCCTTAGCTTATATATGGAACAGGGGAAAAAGGTGTATTTTATACCAATTTAGTACCTGTTTTATTTATAATGTTTTCTTATCATGCTTTTTTAAACTATTGAACGGCTTGTCGTATAGTACTTTTGATGTCACATTTACATTTCAGTCCATCTACCTTTCACTTACGCTATACAGAACACTTTCTATTAATGATCAATCTCAGATATATATAATATATATATATATATATATACTCGGTCCAAAAGTTAAGCATAATTGCTGTTTATGTGAACATTTCAGGAAATCTACATCGGAATGGATGGAAACTCGGTATGCGAGTGTAATAGGGTTATAGAAGAAGAAAACAATGCAAAACTAGGATAATAACGACTTTTATTATCCAAAGGAAATGGTTAAAAGAAAAAGTGTCACAATACGAGTATCAACCTCAGTGAAACAGAATGATTAAAACAATGTGATGTCGCAGTTTAATACGGTGTGTGGGAACCTCAGATAGCCACGCATGCTGCTCAACGATTTCCCATAATTTCAATGAGAGTTTGGATGTGTTGCGTGCTCAAAGAGTTCCAAGCCTCACGGAGAGCAGTTTTCATTCTCGGAACGAAGCTTGGTGGGTAGCGGAAGGCTGCAAGATGTCTCCCGAGCATATCCCATACATGCTCTATTACTAGATTCAAATCAGGAGAGCTGACAGGCCACTGCATGTGATGGATATCTTCTGTTTGAAGGAAATCGTCGACCAAGACTGCAAGGTGAGAAGACGCGTTATAATCCATAAATATGAACTCAGGACCAGCAGCCACCTCGAAACAATCGAACGGTAGATTCAAAGACTTCGTCTCTGTATCTTTAGTCGGTAACTAACCCCGTGTAAAAGATGTGGAAGTCTGTGCGGCAGTCCATCATGATGCCTGCCCAGACCATGACTCCCCCAAAAGGAAAACCATGTCTTTCCGTGATGTTTCTCGGGTGAAAACACGTTCCACGTTCTCTCCAGATCGTGGTACGACGAGAATCAGTATACAGGCTAAACCTGGACTCGTCTTTGAACATGTCATTCCCCCACTATTGTCCACTCCACTGCCGGTGTTTCAAACTCCACTGTAAACGCGCGCATTTCTGTGCAGACGTCAGGGAGATTCAAACTGCTGGTCGTCTAGCATAGAGACCAACGTGTCTGAGTCTCCTGTAAACAGTTTGTCTCGAGACAGTGACTTCTGTGGCGGGTATCAGGGCTGAACCCAGTTGTCTGGCAGAACGGTTCCTCTGACGTCGCGCAGTTATCACCAAATATAGGTCTTGCCGAGCGGTTGTAACCCCCTTGGCCGACCTGGTACTTGTCGTCGGATAACATCTCCACTGGTTTGGAACCTCTGCCACCGTCTGGAGATCACACATTGAGGCACATTCAGAATTCGAGACCCTTCGGTTTCGGATAGACCGGATTCCAACAATTTGTCCCTCCAAAAACATATCCAGTTGGCACCTTTATGACATCATTCGTCCTTTTTAATTGTTAACAACGCTCCGTACCACAGGAATTGCAAAATTCTGCCTCAACTGACCATGCCGTTCGAGGCCGTTTTATACTCGTTCCGACGTGCACCCTGCTTTGCGCATGTCGACGTCGACTGAACTGTTTTGCATATGCACAATGATTTACCTTCGTCCGACGTTTCTCCACAACTGATTGTGAACCATTGTATCCATATTAACTCCGAATTTTTCGCATTTTACGAATTATGCTTAACCTTTGGACATGAGTGTATATATTGTTTATTTTTTTGTTTATTTAAAACTATTTACAACAAATGATTTTTAAAAGCAATTTCCTATGAATAAAAAACATCATATATATATATGTTAGCTCGGAGGCCGAATGCCTAGTTTTTACGCATGTGTTCTTGAGATTGCTGCGATCCACTAATCTTATATTATTTTTAAATGTTTATATTATTTTACTTTCCACCCTGACGAAACATAATGATTCTTTTTTTCATTATTTGAATAGGTTCTTTGCCAGCAAATGCATTTAAAGAAATGCGCGTTCTAGATTAAAAATAAAATCAGCATTGCATCAACTATATTAAAATGTTCCTTAATTATCACTATTTTATACATTGACTAAACCGAAATCGCTTTTATTAAATTATTTAGACCGGAAGAAAAATGTCCATTGTATCGTTTTCCCAGATTATCGTTCACATTTTCTACACAATTCTTTTGAAGCAAATATTTTAAGATTCCTCGCTAAAAAATGCATCGATCCATTTACGTGCAAACTTTAAAGGGGGGGGGGAGGGAAGACAGGTATAAACAGAGAAACGCAATGAAATAATTTTTCAACGATATTAATATTTTAAATGCAAAAGCTATTTCATCATAAACTTCAGACAAAAGAGTAAAAATATTTCGGAAAACCTTTTCTGTAATAAACCGCTATTTCACCGATGCAAAAGTTTCTAATCAATTAGGAATGTTTTGCGGAGTAAAAATAAATATTTCTTTCTCGACATGTTTTTAAAAGTTTTAACTTCCTGTTAAGCAATTCCTTGTTTCTAGTAAATACGTTATGTTACACACGAGAAAGAATATTTGGAAAATCTTGTCTCATATGTAATTTAATACCAGGAAATAAACTCAACTGTTAACAATATATAAGAACAATATATTGTGAAATTATTTTTCAGTTTTAGAAAAATCTCTTAATTTCTCTCCATTATTCTTGGTTTCTATACTAGTTCTTAGAGGTGTAGAATAATATTTTTGTTCAAAGTAATAAGGTTATCCAATGGAAAGAACTATTAGAAGCCATGTTTTGTATACACTTCCAGACAATTTTATAATTTCATTACCTTCTATCCATTGTTATCCATTCATTCTCTTTTTTAATTAGTTTTATTTTATACAGATTGTTTTTCGGTTTACTTCGTCTAATTTTCTTATTACTGACTTGCATTCCGTTGAATTCTTAATCTAGCAATCAACAGAATCCTTTTAATTAGTTTTGGGTGCTATACTATGTCTCTTTAAGTTCAACTTTAACTCTTATAGTTAATTTTTTATATAGTTTTATTTATTTACTGCAATTGGTACAATAAATAGATGCAATTTTAATGTACAGTTATATTACTAAGGATTTTATATTGTTAATAGAACATGTAAGACATGCTTAGTATTTAACATTTAAATAGTTTTTTCTCTTTAAATTTTTTCAAATTTAATTCATATATATATATATATATATATATATATATATATATAAGAAAAAAATGTTTGAATATCCAATGAAAGAAAAGTGAGAAGAAAAACACGAAAATTCTACTATCTAACAGGCTTACGAAATAAAAGTATAAATCAACAATTCTTCAAGCAAATGGAAAAAAATAAAAGAACAAATAAATAAAATAAATATCGAATCAACAAGTCAATGTAAAGTATCTAAATACAAAGGTATGGAGTCGAAAAAATAATAACAAACGAAATCAAGCACAAACGCTATACACGTGGACAAAGCTCTAAGCCTCAATCATAAATTGTTCACTTCTACAAAACTAGTAATCATGTCCAAGTTTTTTGTAGAAGCAAACACAAAAATGTATGTTTCTAAAGAAATAGATAGATTATATCTATAAACTATTTCCACTTGGACGACATACATAAATAAGAAAAATAAAAGGAAAAATGGATATCAAAAAACTGACTGAAAAAACACACTAACCTAGTAAGCACGGGAACACAAAAAGAAGTGATAAGTGTTGCTATTCACAAAGGAATTAGATATACTGTTGCCATTCGTAAGAAATAAATAACAATAATACGATAAGACATGTACAAGAGAAAATATACCATCAAGAGGGGCAAAAATAGAAAGGCTAATGTCTAAGTGGATGTATAAATAAAATATAATTAAAACAAGAGAAGGGAGATAGATGTCAGGCTAAAATTTAAATCAATATTAAATAAATAAAATTCAAGAAAATCCAGCTATTCTAAATTTTTTAACTATACCATTTACAAAATAAGAGGGATATTTATATAAATTGCTGGTAATTTTTAAATTATCAATATCTAAAGCATGGAATTCTTTATCAGATAATCTATATATTCTAAAAAGCTGATTAAGAATAATATTTCTAAACAATAGAAACGAGTTGCAGGAATTAAATGGTAAAATTTTATTAATTTTAAAATTAAAAGAATCTTTTTTATCATATAAATTAGTAACAATTCACTTAGAAGGTTCAACAATATATATATATATATATATATATATATATATATATATATATATATATATATATATATATATATATATATATAAATATATATATATCAACAATATATGGTGTATATATATATATATATATATATATATATATATACAGGGTGTCCCGAAAACATTGATCTCGGCTTGTATTCTTTAAATATTGATCTCAGACATATATAATAAATTACAAAGTTGCGTAAAAAAAGGTACAGAATTTTATGAAATCGAATAAAATTTTCAAAGGAATTAGATTTTATGAAATACAGAATTTACATTTTTATACGGCCCCCGTAGAAAAACATTTCCAATGGGTAAATTGTGCCCCATATACTAATAAGGTGATGTACAAAATTTCAGCATTTTATCATAAAAAGTCCCAGAGATATGGAAAGACAAAAATACTGACATACTGACTTAAACCACTGTTCGATGCAGCGACATGGGTTCCCAGAGGGGAAAAATCGGCAGATCGCGTTTCAGGGGTCATACACAAATTACGAAAGAAAACAATGATTACATGAATAAATAATAATTTTGCTATTTATTGGTACAAAAGTATCTACACTGTGTAAAAAATAATAACTTTGCACAAATATTACAAAGCGTGTTCAAAATGTTTTCCATCCATGCCAAAGATCCATTAAAGATAAGAGGCAGATATTATTTGTCTATGATACATTTCTGCGTTGCGTCATTTGCACTCATGTGTGGGGCAACTTTGAAATCTTCAATGGGAACCCCTATTTTTTATTGCAGATTTGGATTCTCCAGAAAAAATTACACACATTTGACCTACGATTTTGATTCAAGCACCCCGATCATGAGAGGGAAGGGGAGTTACAGAAAAAAGCACCCTGATCATGAGAGGCAAGAGGACTCATGTTAATCAAGCACCACGAAGGGAACAGAAAACTACTACGTCCACATCGTTGTTCCTGGGTAGTGCTAAAAGTAGTTTTGAACCGTTTTCTAAACTGAAGTCAACAGTTGTTGCTGAAGTGAACGGTTAGCGGGGGGAGAGGGTCAATTTTAGCATCATTGGATAGTTTTTTGAAAATATTGAACACGTAATTTTTTATTTTTCTATCCGAAGTGTATTTCCCGAGGCATTCCCATTTTTAAACGTTTGTGCCCCACTTCCGTTTTTTTCGATTATAACGCCGTTTGTGGGAGCAAAAATCAAAAATCGAAGGTCAAATGTATGTAATTTTTTCTGGAGAATCCAAATCTGCAATAAAAAATGGGGGTTCTTATTGATGATTTCAAAGCTGCCCCCCAAGAGGGGGGAGGGGGGTCAATTTTGGTATCATTGGATAGCTTTTCTAAAAATATTGAATACGTGTTTTTTATTTTTTGATCCGAAGTATATTATTATACTTCGGATACCGTATATATTTATTTAAATATTTTTTATATTTTACTGTTAGTAAAAGAGATTGAGGACCTCCTCTTGAACCAGTCTCCTTAAAAACGTATAAGCCTCTGACATTTATCTATTCCAATCGTACCACATTTTATTTAAATCATTCATTTTATTGTAATTTTGTTAAGCAGTTTTGCAGAAAAAAGACATAATTTTGCCCAATTAAATAATACAAAAAATGCATAAATATGCAGAAAGATAAAAGCTTCCTTTCCTAACTAAATAAAACAGAGTTATTTTTCAATAATGCATGAATAAAATGAATGGATTAAAGCTTAAAGGATAAGCTTAAAATTGCATTAAAAATATTAAAATTGCATTAAAAATATGCAGAAAGATAAAAGCTCTATTTCCTAACTAAATAAAACAGAGTTATTTTTCAATAATGCACGAATAAAATGAATTGATAAAAGCTTAAAGGATAAGCTTAAAATTGCATTAAAAAGATTAAAAAATGCATCCATATAAGATCGTTACAAAAATGCTCCGAATCAACAAGAAAAAGTTTAATAAACAACTTTTTATGGAGGAAAAATATCTATTGCATCGGATTTCATATATTTCTCATTTTACAGATAATTTTATTCGAGCAAATTTCCAGTCATATCTTTAAATTTATCCAACCATTCAAGAGCAAGTTTAATCGTGAGACAAACATAAACAAAGAATCGTAACGAAGACTTAATATCAGAGAGTAATTTTTTTAAAGGCAAAACTTATTTTATGATAAAAAGAAAACAAAACCGAAAACAAAAACCTTCTGAAAAACGTTTTAGAAGTGAACAGTCATTTTATGGATGCATAATACTTTAATCAATGGGGCTGGGTTTCACAGGGAGTTAAATTAAATTACTTGTTTATTGCAGAGCATTTTTCGATGTTTTAAATCTATTGCAAACACTGGGGCTCTGTTTAAGAAATATATCATTTAAGAAAATAAATATATTCTAATAATATCAATATTTTATACTACATGTGTTGGGGAGAATTTTTGAAATGAGAATTTTATAACTTATATTTATAATACATATTTATAATACATATATAAAGTATTTATATATATATATATATATGTATAATGCATAAAGTATTTATAATACATAGTATACGTACAGGAAATTTTTTATAATGGCTTATAGCGCTCGCATTATTAAAATCGTCAAGCACATGCAGATCAGCACTTCTATCAATCAATATTATTAATCGATATAACTACCATATTATTAATCGATAGATCGATATATTACACAAACCTTTAACAAAACGCATTTAGTTAACCCCTAGACCCCTCTAACAAAACGTAAAATTTATCTCCAAGTGTGACAGGTACAGAGATATTGTCTTTTGTTATGCATAAAGCTTATAGTACAGAAAATAAATGAAACTGTATCTCGTTTTTCTCCATTTAGTCAGAAGTGTAAAGGAGTGTTAATATCAGGAGTGTAAAGATCTACTCAATTTTATTATACATTCTTGTTGCTTATTTTTTTATCCTTTTGTAGTTCTGCTCCTACTCACCACGATCGTCAGCGCCGGAGAGCACATCATTTTTAGTCAGTTTTTTTAACGTGCAGTAACACATAATTTATGCAGTATGAAATTGGAATTTGTACTGTGTGAAAAAACAGATTTTTATTAATTTTTTTTCAGTGTTGCTGTTGGAATTTAACAGATATATTATTTTTATAATAATTAAAGGGGTGTTCTTTAATGGCCAAAAATGTTTTTAAATTATTGAAGACTTGGATCTAAAAGATTTGTTTTGAGTTTTTTGAAGCCCTTTAATTTAGTGAAAAGTGTACAATACGTTTTATGTGTAAGAATAAATTATTAATTTCTAAACCGAAATAAAACAGTGACATAGACAACTACTACACAGGTTATCTTTGCATGCACAAAGACACTCCCGTCTCAACAATTGTGCATGTGCAATATAATTGAATAGTTTATATTTTTTGGGAGGAGAGGGGCGTCAATATATAGCGTCATAACTTGTATATACAAACTAAAAAATCCAATATGAGTACATATGATAATAAAATAATTATGAAACAATTTGCCTCTTCATTCAATATCTGCCCAACCTCCAAACAGCAGAAAGCTCACCACCTCAAATGTCACTTCAAATGTTCAGAATGTTACTTCAAATGTTCTGAATGTTACTTCAAATGTTACTTCAAGTGTTCAGAATGTTACCTCAAATGTTACTTCAAATGTTCAGAATGTTACTTCAAATGTTACTTCAAATGTTACTTCAAATGTTCAGAATGTTACTTCAAATGTTACTTCAAATGTTACTTCAAATGTTCAAATACTCAAATCTTATATCCAAATGATACTTCAAATCCATAAAAAGCTGCTTTGAGTCGATAAACACCGATATCAAATCCAGAATTGTAAAAGTTCGCAGAGAAGCATACTTCGTCCACAGTGCTTGAGCAGCAATTTTTAGGTATGTAAAGATAATTTTGGACGCAAATATATTTAATATTTCTCTCATTCTAACTTCATACTGTACTGTTCAACTTCTATAATATACAGAGTAAAATTTTCGTTCGAAATTTTTTTGCTGTCGTTGACAATTATGGCAGTAATGTATGCATCGCATTTTAACACAGTTACGAATTTTATTAAATATCAAAATTTGCTCATTTATGAAAAGTGATTTTGGTTATTTCATTAGTGAGTATCAATAATTTAGTTGATTTTAAAATTACGATCTAAGCATTATCCGTATTCAGCAGCCCCAAGTGGAACAATTCTGCATTAGAGCTTAGATATCATGGTCAAGTAGTATAACGAAGGGGAGTTGGTATGCCCCCCCCCCCACCCTCTATACTCTCAGATGCAAAACTTTGAATATGTTATAAAATAAGTAAAATAACTGTATTTTGAACTTTAAAATTTGCAAAATATACCGGATGAAAAATACCCCCCGCCCCTTAAATATCAATGTTGCTAATTGTGGCAGCTTATGCAGCAAGACATTTTCTTTACAAACTAAACTCTGTTAACGATTATGAATAAGTAATGTTTCTTATTCTTTTAATAATGAGGAATCCTCTTAAAACCTCTGAGAGTTGAAATTCATGGCAATAACGATTTTTAATGGCAATTCATGGCAATAACGATTTTTAATGATGATCAATTGCGATTTTTAAAAACCATGAAGGAGAAAAAATATATCCACCTCCATCTCAATCTCATTTGAAAGACTGTTGGCATTACAGATAACTACAAGGTTTGTTTACCTCTGAAAATCGCTTTCGATATGACGTAGTAGGTGCCGTGTTCGTTGGTGGATTAAGAGCAAAAACCGTTTTTGAAACGCGATTGTAAGTAGGCAGCTAATTTCAAGTTCAGTCTACTAACTAACGTTATAGTCTAATCTAGAATTAAATATCATTACATTTAATGGTATCAGTGCTTCCATAGTGCAGTCCTCTGTCATGTCTGTGACATTTCTGTCAGCAACCTATCACAGAGAAGTTAGAAGTTGGCTTGATCTAGTAAATATTTGCCTGTACTGTAAATGCTAAATTTCATTAATATTTAATTAACTAAGGCTAAGTCAAAATTCTAAATAAACATTCATTGCAAACACGCAGTTAACTCCTTTGTCTGCGTTTGCGTTTGGAGTATCTTGGACCAGGGGTTGTCGATATATTATAAAAAATGCAAAATTAAGGACATTTCATCCATAGAAACAGCATTATGCAGACGAGTATATTCGAAAATTTATTTGACGAAAATTATAGAATGTTGCTTGGCAACGAAATTAAAGCCAATGTGTTTATTCAACAGATGAATTTATGCTGTTATACGATATAAATAAAAATGAATTTATTAAAAAAATAAATTTGAAGCCAGTGAAAATAATTTCAAGACTCAAAAACAGGAACCTTTTTTAGGTGAATTGAATAATTTATTAGAATTTCTTTAAAAAAAGAAATGTTGTTTTGGAAACTTCTGAAATTTGCACATACTTTTAATCACGAGAAAGAGAGTGCGTTAATAAATATGTAAAAACTATATATGTAAATACGATAATTATGTAGAAACCATATTTATAGTTCTGCTATAAATACGGTTTTTACATAATTATCCGAATAAAACATGTCATGACAATACATATATTTTGAGGTTTTATGCTCGAGTCCCCCCCCCCCTCGTCCTTCACATATATAGAGATATTTCCAAACGTTTTCGAAATGTAATTAGATTCCTAAACATATTCTTTTTCGTCAAAGTTTGAATTCTAATATTTTCGATAGAACAATATTTTTACTGCTCAGTATTATGAAAAAACTAAAATTACAGAGATTTTCCTATAATTATCGTTATTGCATTAAAGGTGCAAACCTATTTTCTTTCATGAATGTTTCCTTCCTTAATTAAATAACAAGAAAGATCAATCATGCATAAAACATTGATAATAAAACACTTTAAACTGAAATGCAATTTTATGTAATCATCTTTGAAATGCTATACAGTCTGCGCTGATATTTTTAAAATTATCACAGTACTAAAATAATTTGATGTACTTGGAAACTTAAAACTTCATCACAATAAATGCAATGGCTTAAATTGGCTGCTTCTCAATATAAAATAAAAGAATATTTCATTCATATGACTTATATTCCCGAACCCAGAGCTATATAAATATCTTTACATGATAAAAATTTAGCAATTCTTATACAACTTATAATCGCTTGATTTGTTTACATTCGGCATGCGTTAAAATTAGGTTTCGTTGCAGTAATAATCAAAGTTTAGTGATCATTTAAAACAAAAAATATCATAATTGCTTTGGCTCAGAATTTAGATACACAGATAATACCCAAAAATAAAGCGGTTTTATGACAGATTGAACACTAAATACAAATTTAAACGGTTTCTAAAAACGGTCTCTACTTTTACACAACGAAAATAAAATGGATGCCATATATTATTCTGCAATGATTCACGTGATCTCTTCATATATCACGGGTGTAATTATTATTTCAAATTTTATTTAAAAACCTAACAACATATTTTGCTGAATTTTTTTTATACAATGTGATAATTTGAATATTTCCTAAAATTTTCGAAGCAATTAGTGCATTTTAACTCCGCCTAAAAAATGTTTGAAAAATTAGGTCTCATAGGGCTCAATGTAATTCATTTTTTCAACCCAAGTTAAATCCAAAGCTAAGATATTATTCTTTTACATTCCCATATGTTTTACAGACCGTTTCAACAACATACTAAAATTTCATTTTGATAAATTAATTTTTACGGTAGTGCACGCGATGGGATAGACAGACAGACATAATGAATAAAACCGTAAACACTTTAGAACTTGGAATGTGTTAAAAATGATTTTAAATAAATGTGTTTTAAATGCACATTTCGTACCCATTGTTTAAGCTTTAAATGAAATCAAGACTGTATTACACTCATAAAAATTCTGCAGTTTTTAGCGCTTTAAATTTACCATATATAAAATTTAATTACATAAACTGACAGGGATAAGACATTTGAAATTATATTAATTTCGAAGTTTTAATACATCTTCTTTTTCATACAGAAACTTTACGCATTTTAATTAAAATTTTCACGGAATCTATTAAAATGAATTCTCACAAATGCTTACAATCTAATGAAACGAATTCTCACAAATGCTTACAATCTATTAAAACGCATTCTCACAAATGCCTACAATCCTTACTTAAGAATACTTTTAAATTTATCGAGACAATCTTGAACAAATTTTGAACGCAAGACAAACATAAAACAAGAGAAAACAGATCGAAGACATTATTACAGCTATATTAATATTTTAAATGCAAAAGTTATTGTATCATAAAAATGAAAAAAAAAATAAAAACAACAAAATAATAATCCGGAAAACATTTTAGAAATAAACAGCCATCTTATCGGCGCATAAGCCTCTAATCAATTGGGGGATATATATCGCACACACAGAGCAAAATTAAATTTATTTTCTCTTCCAAAAATGATTTTTAAAGTTTTAAATTCCCGGTAAACAATTGGGCTCCCTAGGAAATGTATCATCGGGTGGAGGCGAAAGAAAAATATCCGTAAAACCTTGTTTCTCGATATTAAATTCTGTGTTTGCTAAAAGTTTTGAAATGGTTATTTTTCCTTTTCCGGAAAAAAATATGTGAATTATATATAATGCAGTTGCTTGAAAAATGTATTTCAAATTCAGTGTTGGGGTTATATTTCTTTTATACATACACATATTAAGTATATAAAGTGCATATTAAGACATGTGCATATTAATTATACTCATGATACACGGCGAATAAATTTGACAATTCAAGTGGAATGCTGCATTATTTCAAACAATTTATTGAATAGAAGTTGTTTCCTGTAAGGTTAAACAAAGGGGGAATTTACAAATTGACAAAACATTCTTGGGGATAAGGAAATAACCGTCACAAATGATGTTACATTCATAATAATTTTATGTGTAAACTTAAGATCAGTTTACATAATTTATAAAACTAGCATGAATCGTTCTCGATATATCTAACTTTTTTCAATCTAAAACTGTCAAAATCATGAGAAATATGAAAGAATCTTAAATCAAATCAAATGACTCAATATTTTATAAGAACTTTTCAACCACGTGCATATCAACACCACTGTTTAGGCGGTAGTCATGAGCCATTCTAGATATGTTAGAAATTTTTCTTTAATACGAAAAGATATAATATAACGCGAAGGCATGGATAAAAAAATATCCGATGTAGCCAGCACATGATTTTCAATACAAACTCAAATTCATTTTTTCTTTTGTATTAAATTTAGTTTAATTGCACAAAATAACGCCGAAATCACAAAATAACATCGAATTGCACAAAATAACATCGAATCTTATTTGAAATAATATCCAATTAGCAGGTTATTGTTTATATCTGGCAATTTTATGCATTTTCAAATGTCATCAGCTCCCCAAAATTTCGAAACACTGAAATAACTCACAAACGATTTATCCTAGAGTAATGAAGTCGGTCTTATATTTTTGTCATCAAAATTTACGAGTAAATCATCCATTCAATCGATACACTTCATCATTTTTTGTCTCATTTCAGATTTAGCAAGTTTTGCAAAAAGGCCCAAATTCTAATTAAAGTCTAATCAGCAACATGGAAACTCCGAAACGAATTTCCAACTAAATTTTGTGAAATTGAATCGAATAGTTTTTGAGCTACAGTGGGTACAGTCATTGACCAAATACACAGACGCCCCGTTAAAAATGGTGAATTCATGTGTTAAAGTGTCCAATACGTGAAGATCCGTCAAAAACTTAAGTTCCGATTTTCGACCCTGTTCAAATATTATATAAGATGAACCCCATAATATATAGTATTTGAACGAATACTATATATAATGGGGTATTATATATAGTATATATAATACCCCATTCATACCTCGTATGTTGAGACCCAGACCGTCCGACCTACCAGAAAGGTGTAAGGTAACAGTTTGGACGGTCGGGAAGTGCCACCCAATTTAGACCGGAACCCAGTGGGGGAGGCATCCACAGGGACCGTACCCTCCTTCCCCTACCACCAACCTCTCGGAACATACCTCGTATGTGTAATTCCTCATTCATACTCAATCACCCCATATATATACCCTGTTCAAATAAATAATAAGTTGAGTCCTATATTATTCTAAGATGGATCCTTCTCCAGATATTAGTTTTTTTTTTAATTTTGAGGAACTAAAGACGTTTTTTCACTGTAGATGAAAAAACTATTTGATGAAATTTCTTAAAATTGAGTAGTTAAGTCCCTTGAGGATTTTTCTGATGTTGATTATATTTTGGTGTGGTTCGAAAAAATATAACCAACTCCTTTTTGCAAAATAGCCTGCAAAGATCGTGAAAATCTAAAATACATAACTAGAATTGCAGAAATACATTAAAGCAGAATATTAAAGCAGAAATATATATATATTAAAGTAGAAATATATTAAAGCATATTATTTATTGAAGAAATATATACCTGTTCTTCGTATAATTTTTGATACCTAAACGAATAAGACTGACCCCATGTATCTTGGATGAACCCCTGTCGATATATATATATATATATATATATATATATATTATATATTATATATATATATATATTATATATAAATACATATGAATATATTTATATATATATGTAATATGCATTAAAATGCATTAATATAATATCAGAAAAGTATTCATGTTATTTTCTGCAATTAAACAGAGTTTATATCGTCATGAACTAAAAAAGAAATTCAATTTGAGTCTGTAGCGAAAGTCATGTGCCGCCCACATCTTATTTTTTAAATTGTAAATATAAATTACAACAAACGTCTACTTCTCTTTTGAATTTTACCTCGTGCCCTTAAGGTAAAAAGGTTGCCGACCTCGGTGTGAAATACCATTAACATTTCACGCATGCGCCGTCCGCACTTAGAACAATCATTTGCGAAATCGAGTGGAATTCAATACTTAATGTAACCTAGAATCGATTACTCCAGTTAGAGACCAACCCCATGAGGGGCGTAACATAACGTCTGACGTTTATGGATGGTATTGATATTCCTTGAACATTCATGGTTTAGCTGAATAAAATTTATAAATAATCGTTTAGAATACGCTTAATTTGAAAATTCCATTACCGGCTGAAACGCTTCTATACTACCTACCGCATTTCAGAATCCGAATACATTTTTAGTATTTAAAACAATAATGCTCTCAACTTTGTCATACTAATAGCAGATACACTCGTCGTTACATTTGATTTAAAAAAAAAAAGCGAATTTCACTAGTATCCTAAATGATATTGTTCTTTGAAAAATTCTATTTAGATATTTAGTTTAAATCCCCTAAAAAAATTTAGAATTACTGTTTTCGTCATGTAAATTATCTTTACAGGCAAATCGAAGAATAAAACATTTTGGTTCTATTTGTAAACACAAATTTACAAAAAGAAATTTATATATATATATATATATATATATATACCTTTTGGAAATTTATGTGTTTCAAAACTTTTAAGTACAGTAAGCCTATTGGTAGATCTATATTTAATTATAATGAAGTTTCATAATCTCTCTCTATAGATCATGATTCTCTGTCAAATGTAGATAATAAATGTATTTGTCAATTAAATAAATTTGCTAAATTTCTAAATCCAGACTTGGGGCATATAGTTGCATGAGATTTAGACATAGTTAGTGACAATGTGTTAAGAATCATTATGTCATTTGGCAACTAAATTTACAATACCTTCTTGTAATAATTCTTTTAAAGTTTTAAAATCAAGTAATCTTGATCTTGATAAATATATATATATATATATAAATTAGCTTGTAAATACGCTCTGCCATTTGAGGCATTTAATATGTGGAAATTTACTTTATTAGAATCTATTAAAAATGCTATTAGAGATATATTAAATTGTCTGGATCTTTATATAATTTTGATAATATTAAGCATTCCAATAATGATTTACAAAGATCTTTTGTTATCACCCATGTTGATAAAGTCTCTAATAATTATGCTATTATCTGTAAAAAATTTTATATTCAATTTCTGTTAGATTATTTAAAAAATAATAGTATTTTTAAACATGATTTACATTCCATCAATAGTATTAAATTGAAAATTATCAATATGCATAGTGATTTAAATATTAAATATAAATATCTTAAATTTCCTTATATAGTGCTTATTCCAAAATTTCATAAAAATCCTATTAAATTTAGAACAGTAACTAGTGGCCATAATACTTACTCTACTACTGCGAGTGAATTATTACTAAATTCTTTAAATCTAATAAATAATAGTTTATGCCAGACTAGCAATATTCTAAATAAGCCTTATTCTAAATAATAGTAAAGAATTAAGGAATAAATTAACAACTCTTAGAAAAATAATAGGATTTCAAACTTTTGATTTTAAAGATCTTTTTAATAATATTAAGATATTTGATCTATATGATGTAATTTTAGCTCTATATAATGCTTATATTACTAATCTTTCAAATCAAATTAATTTTATAAGTTTTCCTAAACTTCTTTGTTATTTTCAATAATTATATGTTTAAAGGAAATAAATTATACTTACAAGTCTCATGAGTTCCACAGGGTGGCTGCAGTAGCAGTATGTTAGCTAATTTATACCTTTATCATTATGAAAAGTCTTTTACTTCAGTAGATTATACATTTTACAGATATGTTGATGATCTGATTTGCTTAGTACATACAGAAAATTATCTCATAGATATAGATTTCTATCCAGATAATTTGGAATTTATTCCTCTAATGAAGCTACTATTAGTAATAATGTTAATTTTTTGGATTTATATCTTTTTATTGATCCTTCTAATAGAATTGTTACAAATTTATATGATAAAAAAGACTGATATAATTTTAATATTAATAAAATCTTACTATTTTATTCCTGTAACTCGATTCAATTGTTTAGAGATATTATATTTAATCAGCTTTTTAGAATTTATAGATTATCTGATAAAAAATTTCATGCTATGCATATAAATAATCTCAAAATTACCAGCAATTTATATAAATATCCCTCTTATTTAGTAAATGGTATTGTTAAAAAATTTAGAATAGCTGGATTTTTATAATTCTTTTCATAGTATCTTATAATTCTATTTATAGTATCTTACATTAGCCAGACAAGATTTAGAAAGTTAGGTTTATCGTGTTGCAGCTTCTTACTTTTCGTTCATTGGATTTTCAAACTACTATTATATATATATATATATATATATATATATATATATATATATATATATATATATAT